>PNEQ01011268.1:7550-55202 GCA_003012365.1 Medauroidea extradentata | reverse complement strand
GTGTGTTAATTTTTCGTAGTGACAGGATATGAAAAAAAAAAAAAAAAAGTCGAAAATGGAATTTTTTTAATAAATTCAATTAATTATAGCGGGAGTAATGCTACCCTGAAAAACAATTATAAATTGCAATTGATTTTAATTTAAAATACATTTTGGTACTAACCAATAACATTCTGAATAGAGACAAAACAATGAAAGGCAAAGTAGATTTTGATTTTATCTAAGGAAATTGACACACTTCGTCCTGAATAATCTTGTACCATAAATATTTACACCGGTACAAAATTAACAGAACTATTTGCTATTGTCAATTTTTCGATGAACATGTTGCAGATGTTTTAATTCATCAGTTATAAAGTTAAAAAATTATAGCGATAGCGGTTCTGTTAACTCTTTTGCTTACAATATCAGGATTATAGAAGTTGCTTTAATATCAGCCAGAAATGTGATAGTCTAAAAACGATAGAAAATGAAAAATGTTACAAAAATAAGAAAATTGTGTGTGTATGTAGGAATCAAACTTGAATCACTGCCAAATATACTAACAACTTTTACTCATAAAAAATAAAAATGTAAACCTACAGCAATGTATAAGAAGAGTCGTTTAGCCTATAGTTCGGAAGTCGCCACAAGCCTCAGTAAGTATTCTGGTAGTAACCAATAAAAAAGTATGAATTTGCTGGAACATATCTTTCGGCCGAACAGTGGAGTTATATTCAATACATAATAATGTTTTGTGTACTGTGACAAATAACATGCTTGTATACTTCTCTCTTTAATGTACTCCATGCATAGTCTACTTTTAATAGTTGAACATACTATGTTTGTTTCAAAATGGTAGGTGAACGCTGAACATCCTGCACTTGTGCATTTCACCCGTATTGTAGTAAATTTAAACAGAACAAAAAGGAGGAAGGAATGTTCTTTTTCATTACTTCTACAAGTTGACATTTTTTCGAGTTCACATACTAAAATTTAACAAACATACTTAAAAAAAGTAGAAAGGTAACAAATAAGGGACAACACAGAAGGATAATACTAAGAATAATAATTTCGTTTAGAAACCAAAGTAAAATCATATTTCACAAATTCTCGACGTATACTCACGCAGGATTACATTTTTTATTGGTAGTGTCAGTTACATTACTTCTGCAAGCAAACTCGCTGATATTATTTGTGTTTACAAAAAACCTGACGTGCGATAATTCCAAATATATTTGCACTCCATTTCATATAAGTTTGGATAAATTTGACAGCAACTCATGGGCAATAATTTGCTATATTTTGAGACTTGTGGCACCACACAGGACAAACTTTGCAGTACAAATGCTGAAACGGACATCTCAGGTTCATTTTAGAATTAAAAATGCCTTGCATTATGCAACAAATCACAAAATATAAAAAAGTTATTGCCCGTAGGTTGTTGTCAAATTTATCCAAACTTATATGAAACAGAGTATAGCTTATTATTGGTTTACAAAAACAATCATTAAATTTTTACCCTGACATACGATTACGTAAAATATATTTACTTTTCAATTTGTTTTGCTTGAACAGACATCACTTTACGTTTAAAAGTCTGATATTATTTCATACATGTTATATGTTATAATGTTTTCCCATACAAAGAGTTAAGTGTAGCAAAATATCATGCACGAATAAGACTAACAATAAACATACAATCACAGAAGAATCGTAATTACTAACCAAACAACAAAAGAATAATTAAATAATATAGTTTCAAAATGTATATTAAACATTTACCAAGAACCTTTCGCTATCTTACTAAAAGTTACAAGCGAATCTGAGAAAAAAAGATAATTTACCGTGTATCAACAAAATGTCCATGGGTACCTGATGGTCTGCAATGGCTGGAGACAGTCTCAGCCCTATAGAAAGAAGGCTATAGATTATTACTTTTTCAGAACGTTGTACCATAAAATAGTTGTAAGATAATTTTTATCCACACTTACGTATTTGCTTAAATAATCTAAAACATATATTTACAGAGCAGCGCAAATAAAACACTGGTTTTTACAAAGCTCCTGTAAATATGATTTCAATAATTTAACAAGTACTACAGGTATACCCTTGGTGGTACATGATGGTGCGTGTGCAGATGAAGGAAACCGACACTAATCGGTAAATACGAAACAGTTAAATTTAAAATTATACTACTATTATCTGACTGATGAAGAGTTTTGTTCGGTGGTAAATAAGTTAACATAACATGACCCGAAGGAGATCATTTTCGGTAGTTTATATATATATATATATATATATATATATATATATATATATATATATATATGTGTGTGTGTGTGTGTGTGTGTGTGTGTTTATTTACTTTAGACAGTTACGCTTACCATGTAGAGAATGTGAAAAGGAAAATATTGCTGTGGTAATTAAAACGTGAAAAATAAGTAATGAGTGGGTATTTTAGAGTTTTATGAGGATGAAAATACTTATTTGCTCATAGTTTTCAGGGCAAACCTATCAAATCATGAAGCAATGTGGACCACGCCGAGATTAACAAGAAAGTCAGAAGAGGTATATATATGGATGTTCGACTACAGTATTTCCTTATCTTTGCTCTCGTCAGGTCACTAAGGTCGGTTATGTTCTACGGCAACTGTGTCGCTACAACACTGTTGACTGATTGGCTAATCACACAGTAACGTATACTTCCTCCACATTAAATCAGAATGGGGAAAACACACTTAAATATAATCATTGACGTACCCATTTCTCTGCATATCGAAAAATTGCGCAGATTTTCAGGATTTTAAATTAATTATGATTTGATTATATTTACCGAATACATAGTAAAAGTTGCATAAGATTTTCGCACGGAATATAATATGATTACATGCATGTAAATTACACAACTTTAAGATCACGAATAAGCACAATATGAACTGCATAAAATCGCTGTGCAATTGCAGATACTTTGCATACGTTCTAGGCTGTTGGTTGCTTTATGCATATTGAATAAAATATGACAGCCCAAAAAGATACACGAACCTATGCACTTTTCTTCAACAACTGTTCTGCCTCCGAAGGAAAAATAATGTAAGAACATAAACAGTTTATATTGTAATGCACACATTTATCTTTTTCAATGTACGATAGATCTACGTTGCTACTGCAAAATTATTTTTCTCTAAATTTTTACTACATGATAATACTTGTGGGACAATTTATTTCGAGAATGTATGGGTTTATAAACATACAACGTTGCTTCATCATAAGCATCATCATAACCAACGGTGAATGTTCATAAACTCATACATTCTTATTATCAAGTCCCACTGCAACGATCATTCAAACTTCTCAATATATTTCAAGTTGTTAGAGAGGGCACGGTGAATTTTGTATAACGTCTTTCTGGAGAAGATATTGTTTGTCAGTCTTCTTACGAATCAGTAGTAACTGGAATTACACCATTTGATGCAGCTGTGTAAAAGGTTTGCTCGTATTGAAATAATTTTCCAATGTAAAAATTACAAATTTTGAACGTCACGTAAAATAAATAATTGAGATAAATGTGCTGCTGTTTCTGCAGAACCGAGGAAAAGACACAAAGAACAAATGTTTTCAACGAGGTTTAAACTTACATAACAAAATTCAGTGTGAGTAAATTTATTTTACCTAGGTACACGTGTTTTTTTAAGAAACTGCTTCGAAACATCGCGAGAAGTTTCCATTTTGCATTTTTTATGTGATTCGTTTTTTCTTTATGATATTTACCTTCAAACATGGATTTTGGAATTACTGTTTCACCATACAAGATACGTATATATAAACATTCTACCAACGGTTTCCGGACGTATTTCTTACATTACACGTCATAAACTCTGGCTTGTTGTTTAAGGGCTTACGTTTATTTCCAAAGCACACGGAAAAAAATATTTTATGGCAGCTACAAATTATTTTGTGGGTATTCATCCTGCAAAATTAATTTTGCATTCATCACAAAAATATTTTGTTCTCACCACTAAAATATTGTGGCCACCACAAAATGGGTTTTTAATTACTACAAAATAATTTTGCAGGGATGACTTCCTGCAAAATTTTTCTTCCAGTGCATGTGAACGAATATGCAGTTCTTTACGATTTATTCACGAAAATAACATACATTTGCCAGTAATATAAATAAATCATTCATAAACCCAGTCAATTAACGCACCATTCAGACCTGCATCTTAAAACCAACAACTTAATTCAAAACGTGCTTCGTTTTACGAGAGTATCAGAAAATTTCTGGCAAACCCAATAGTCATTCTTATGAAGTTATTGATGTGTACCAAGATTATTTCAGTAATATTCAAACGGAATGACAAATAAATTAAATGCTGATAAAATATTCTAACATCAGCAAAATACATAAACATGGTAAATAAAGCAATGGTTACCACTGCAACATTTCACATAACTGTTTTAAAGTCGTGATCTTGTTAATCGTTAATAATTTGGCTTAGTTACTTAAAACATAGAAAATACTATGTTATACAGTGCAAAAATCGCTTGCTACTTTTAAAATCACTTTTAACCAACCGTGTTATAATTACCACAAAATTCTGAAATTATCAGTATTAATTCTCTGTGTTGTATTTTTCTCGTAGTCAAGTTAACTGCATACATCCCACTACATATAGTCGTTGATATTAATTCCGCGAGTAAGATTATGCACTGTTTCCGTACGGTTAAGGTTTATCACATCATCTGTCCAGATGTCCAATTTTATCCTGCTGACATTAAAAGGACATTACAAGGGCCAGCTTTATCTACGTCGTGTAATGCTTTTAAAAGAAATTAATGTACACTTATGCGTCACTAGGCGAAAGGTTTGATTCTTATACAAGTACTCTTCTCTTTATCTTTTGACCTAAACATCACGAATAACAATGAGATGTGAGTTTATCCCGAAAAAAAAAAAAAACACAAACCAAAAGAAAAACGTTTGTAAGACTGGCACTCATTTGAAGGATTAAAAAAAAAATTTCGACAGAAGTGATTCCGCATAATAAATATGACCCTATGTGAATAAGATTAGTTTAACAACAGTTAATCAATAAGAATCATATTGAGCTTAAAAGATAAACAAAATTAAAATATACGACAAAATATGTCAAAATCTAAAGCGTCAGTCAGAGGAATGGCTTGTGTGTTCAACTACATAACAATTTTGTTATTTGCCAAGTACTGTGAGTACACGCGCACCTCAAACAGCAATGACCAGCTCGCTACGCTGATCTTACCATGCGATCGCTGCGACTAAAGGTATAACGCGCGATGAGCACAGCACGTGGTATCATGGTAGTCCAATAGTGCTCGCGGAAATAAGAAATGGCAAGAATTTAACGGGCTTCTTAGAAGGAAATAACTTATAAACCCGAATAGCTGGCGCATTAAAAACACCCAGACAGTGGCTTTGGTCCTGAGTTTGTACTAGTGTGGTGAGTGACTATAAGGAGTGCAAAGAAATAAGAAAATCATCATCACGTGGTAAACCTGCATGTGTTTATAGACGTAGGAATAAACCTAGAGTAAATACGTTGTTAATGTCATTGGAGCTTCCTATGAACGTATTTTTAAGTCTAAAGTTATGAAACAGAGCATATTTAATTAATACATTTTAAATTACATTATATGTTAAACTTTAAAAAGTAATTTGTTTGAATTAAACTCTCTGGAACATATTTGTACGGAAACTGTATCACGGAGAGTATTAAATTAATGTATTTTTCACGTACGAGTATTCAAAGCTGGGTACTAGAGAAAGCTTGAGTTTTATTTGTAATAAAATTTCAAATTATTTTCCTCCTTGTATTGCAAAATAACTATTAAATAATTTTGGCACAAAAATTACACATTTCGTAACAAATCCAGTTCCACTCTAAGAACTACTGCTGAGTAAAATCGGTGATATAAGTTGGCCTACCTCAAGCTAGTACGTTTTTCATTCTCTGCATCTCAGGTTAAGAAATAGCATTAAACATGCGTTCTGTGGCGGGCATTCTGAAAAATCTTCGTTAACTTATAAAATCCTCGCAAATGCTCCATTCTAATTTTTCCAGATTCCCGTTTTGTTATCAGAACATGTAACTGCAAGAGGCTAACCATAATGGACACTTTTACCTAACTGTACCTTGGTTAGTTAGGTCCTTCTTTTCTGTTCTTCATATACCAGTGGCCTTAAAAATTGAACGCCAAATCATTGCTCCCATATTACGGGACCCACACAACTCTGAAGGGTAAACATCCATATCGTACTCAACTCTGCTGCATTTGTTGGCGAACTCGAGTTCTAAAGCAGACGACCCATTTGTCATCCACAATTAACAAAATGTTCAGCCAGTTTCGTCTCGTCTGTGACTTTAAACGTCGAGGATTGGTCCGATAACTGAAGGTCACAGCTGTACCAAGCTGAGGGGAAACTGTGAATGTATGGCGTCAACAGTATACAACTCCAGTGTTCTTTTTTGCCTGGTGTGTACGGTATAGGCTCGTGGTGATGGCTGTATGGTGTAGTGTAATCGTGACGTGCCTGAATCGCCGTGTAATGTTTGTTGTGTCTGAGGATCACGCACACTAAAGAGAACATTATTATCCATACGGGGATGACACCTTCAAGGACGACGCTGCATGATGGCACAGATAAAAAAATGTTCTTGGAAGAAGGAATATTCTAACACAGACTATGTACAACATTGACGAAGCGTGGCCGTATTTCAAAGGAAGAGGTACTATGTCATACTATATACTCTATGAATACGAGACATTGAACATGCCTGCAGGAATCAAAGGATAGCAGAATTTTGCTGTTACTCAGGTCGTGTTACTGGAAAATACATCCGTCGTCTTTTGTACGCTACTGGCTGAAGAGAGTACCTCCCTCTACCAGTCTATTGTTCCACAGATAATTCAAAGTTCTGTGATCTTTGAAAGAACTGTGCAATGGGAGTGCATGACTGGATTCAGTTTCTTGGACGTACTCCATTGCAAATTGAATGACTGTCAAATAAAACTAAACAAATAAAAGAAAACCATAAAATACGCAGAGAATGCTTTAGTCAGCAAGATACATACACAACATGAAATTCCAAAATGGAATCGGGTCAAATAAAAACAAGGAACAAACATATAATAAATGAAAATAATAACAAATAAAATAAAAAACAAAGTAACATGCGACACAACGATGAGACGAAACAAAAAACACAGTAGATATCAGACACAAACGTCTATTTGTTGTGTCTTTTTGTTATTTTTCTGTTTGTGTCTGATATCTACTGTGTTTTTTGTTTCGTCTCATCATTGTTTTGCATATTACTTGGTTTTTTATTTTATTTGTTATTATTTTAATTTATTATCTGTTGATTCCTTGTTTTTATTTGACCCGATTCCATTTTGGAATTTCACGTTGTGTATGTATCTTGCTGACTAAAGCATACTCTGCTTATTTTATGGTTTTCTTTTATTTGTTTAGTTTTCTTTGACAGTCATTCAATTTGCAATCGAGTACGTCCAAGAAACTGAATCCAGTCAAAGTTCTGTACTGAAGTAGTTAAGTACCGCCTCCCTGGAACATTGCCACTCTTCGCCACTGATAAATAAGTATAGAAGTCGTCAAGCAGTGTTAATTATTCTGAATAGTTTGCAACGAGTTCATTTACACGCTCGTGGCTGCGACCGCCATTGTCGATTAATATTGACAGAGAGGCCTCTATCGAGCACTCAGAGAACTATATGCCACCAGCAGGTGAATACGAAGAATTCAGTTGATTTATGAATAACACAACGGAGACGGCACCCGTGCGTGTGTACAAAGCCCTTACCGTTGAGTAATATAATTAGAGACGACCAGGGCACGACATATGTTAGGAAAAACCGTACAGTTGCCGAAATACGTACATTAAATCCTGTAACTTAGCAACTTCCAAAGTTATACTAAATGATTATAATGAGATGCACTATAGAGAATGTATGTTCGCATAGGTTCTCCAATATTAATTACTCCAGAAAGAATCATTGTAATGTTGCGAAACATAAAATAATGAATAGGGAGTAAGTAATGTATGGTTTTGAGATTTCCGCACCTAGTGTTATCCAGACCAGTGCAATTGCCGGACGATTTCAATGTCAAAGAATACACAACGAAGTTAAAAACTTGGTGGTCACAATTCAGTCAAGAACTAAGTTTATAGTGCGTTATATTGTGAACTAAACGCACTATATGTAAATAGCATCATCGACAGCGGATGAACCGAACAATCCACACGGGATACGTGGAATAAAACAAACATGACCTATATGTAACTATACAGCATTCATCTGGAGTGAGATTGGTTAACATACTGTACATAAAAACGAATAGCAGTAATGGACTGGCAGAAATATTTACGTTATACCGTTAACATAAAGTTTACATTTTAAGTATTACTCCCTCCAATTTTATTGCGAAAACTACTTCTAGCATTTTAAATAATGTGCATGCTGATTTTGTCTGAGGAAGAATAAAATAGTTGAGTAGTAGTTAAATATTGTCTGGTAATCTATTCGCAGGCCAGACCCATCGTTCCGGCACAGAATATTTAGGTATACAGAAGTGAAACAGCTGGTAGGAAAGCGAACTCAGTCACACACGCCAGCAAAATGGCTTCCCTGGCCAGCAACATGGCGGAGACGCCTACCGCCAATCAGCGTAAGGTGGCTGCCCAGCTAGCCGGCAGCCAGGCCAATAGGAAACCTGCCGTAACATGCAGGAGCCAAAGAGACACGGGGCTAGTAAGCGACAGCTTTGGGCAGCCAATAAGCGGCGGAGTTCGCCCGTATCAAAAGAGCCGACACATTGTTTCATGTCTGTATTACTATTTAGTAGAGATGATGATTTATCGCGGGAAAACTTGACTATTTGCTAGACTTCAACATACGCTCAGCTTATGAAAAGATAACTGGCTTTCGCTTGTACGTGGAGCTGTTGCCCCAATTTGACTGAGCCAATAAGAATCCCGCTGTTGTAATATTTGATGCCTGTTATTGGTCTGCAGACAGCTACGGCGTGTCAGTGGTTTCAAGGCTATGTTGGTGCAAAAAATTTTCGCGATATACCATCATCTCTACTATTTAGTCTGTGGTTCCGGCCTGCAAATGAGGTACAATGGGGAGTTGTGGAATGTATATAGGAAATGGGAGCAACCCGAAGAAATTCTGTCATCGTAACAGTTTTCCTTCTATGGATATTCCCGTTCTGCAGAAAGTCAAGTACCAACCTGAGATTTCAAAAATGGAAAGTAGGGGGCTACGAACGAGGGAACTGTGGGTGTAACTATATAGTTAATGATGCATATGCCAGAATGAAATGATCTCGAGAAAACATCAACAAAATCAAATTATGAAAAGTATCTTGAATAAAAGGCAGGTATGGTACGTCATTAATTCCCTCCTGCCCGCTAATAATGTAAGCAGGAGTTGTCATTTTTTGATTGTATGCAACAGCAGTTAAACCGTGAGTTAAAATAATTGTAGATATCATCGGACGAAGCATGGCGTCGACGTTACAGTAATAAAAGACTACCTAATTGTACTCTCTATCACTAACCGTTTCTGTGTAAAACGCAAACGAAAGGTACAGAGTACATTACTTTGGAGCACGCATTTATTACTTGAGATAGACCACGGGTGCCCTGTTAGTCAGTGGTCAATTATACAGCCTTGTAAAATTTGATGATAGCAATGAGGGAGTGGTCTCATTATTCGTCTTGAAGCGGAGAATCAGAATTTCGATGGTGAACAATTCAGAACCTGTGCAGTTAGCCGGAATTCTAAATAAAAAAAAAATAAAAAAAAAAAAACCGGCTGCCACTGACTGTTTTTTCCATTGCAGTCTTCAGTTTCCCACTCGTTAAATGAATTATAACATTATTAATTTATAAGAATATGAGTCTGGAAGCTAAAGTCAATTATATTCAATCTAATTATCGGTAACAGTTGGGTCATATAGTTCAAAATTCCAAGTCGATGGTCTCTCAGTAACTCCAATGCTGAAATTTATGTCTACCGCGCTATAAGTCCACATATTATGTCAAACCGACCATAAATTATGCAAGGTTTTGTAAAGGTAAATGAGTATCATGGCACCATCGTGTTTGGTACTTTTATGCTACACTATCACTCATAAACTTAAAAAAAAAAAGATCGATATGGTTATACTTGATACTTTGAAGCGCAAGGAAATATTCCCTTTTCCGGTCACACATCACGTGCCCTAGTCTGTGCAAATGTTTCCTTATTCGCACTTTCTCTGGAAGGCTTGTCTGATAACTATGATCCTAGTTACTTGTTTCATTTTCCTGTTTACATTTTGTCCTGTACTAATAATTCACGTTGTAGGAACAAACCTGTTTCTGTCCCGACACCGTACATAGTATTGATCGCCACAAGTTTAGAATTTTCTTGCTCTACTTTCGCTCATGTTTTATTTTTCTGTATCAGCTGTAGTTGTTACTTTGTTTTATGAGGCACTCAAACTTAGGTTGATTGCTATTATGTTCAATCCAAATCAATAGCTTGTTCATATAATATTATTATATAACATCACACAATACACATTAGTGTATTAGTATATTACTATTGCACATGTTTGCCTTTAGAAACAGTGCATTGTTTGAACTGTACGTCACATGATTATTATTTTTTCCTGTTTCCATAATTTTATTTTCCTATAACCTCTTCATTCTTTGACTGTGCTCCTGTTTCCTTTGTTATGTCCATTTGTTCTCTGTTTACATCCTATCTTTTATTTCAAATTTTGTGCTCATAATATTGTTTCTGAATTTTACTCTCTCATTAACGTACATTACTATATATTTTGTGTAAAATATACTACTGCTTTCTAATATTACACATATGTATTTTATATTTAATGTGATGTATCCATTTCACTGTGTATTGTAATTGTAAGCACGACTTTTCCGAAATATCATTGTACGTAATTGTACACAAAAATATCCAAATAATGCTATAAACTACACTTAAATAATCATAATGCTATCAAGCTCGATTAAAATGTGCTACTAACACTAAGTACGAAACAATGAAACTGTCTACTTCCCAGAAAAAAAATGGCATCATTTTTTTTTAACTCAAAGAAGTATATGTAAACACATGTAACTACACGTCCGTACATAGTAGCTTGCAATTTAAATTGCAGCACGCACCGCCACTGAATTATATTTTATGCAGGCTCAGTAAAACAGGCCGTGGTCGTGCTATCAACCACCAATTATGCGAGTAAGGCACGTTCCCGCTAAACCCGCTTGATTCAACAATTTTGTACTGCGCATGCGCAGTAGCTAGCGACGCGCGGCTAGCTTCGCGTGAGTCACGCTTTAGGAATCATATCTTAACTAAGGACGATTTAGATTTGACGTTTCACACTGTGAAAGTCCTTTTCAAAATAATTAACATTAACATACCGATTAAAATGTGAGACCGAATGCAATTAATATAGAATGATATTCTAATGTTATTTAGTTTTAATTATATTAATAAAGCTTACAGCAAGACGCGTTCCAACAGGTAACTTGTTAAAATCAATGTTTTAGTTCCTAGTTTACACAGACGTTGATGAACTTAAAAAATTAAAAATAAAATAATTAAAAACAAGCTTTAAAAACATATAAACTAAGTAAAAAATGTATTTAAATTACATTTGTCATATATGTATACAGTAGGTAGTATGTATAATCTAGATTTAGAATAACCCTTATATTGGTAACTCATAATATAGGCGTACGTTGGGGACATATATAAATATAACTGTTTAATATATATATATATACATATATAGTATGTATATATATATATATATATATATAGTATGTATATATACATATATATATTTAAATACGTTCCTAGAACTTGCCTATTTACGTACGCCTATATAATGATGATGAGTTACCAAGAGAAGGGTTATTAGGAACCTAGAATAAACTTATAATACACATATATAACAAATGTAACTTAATTTTTTTTTTGCATTTTAATTATTTTACTTTTAATTTATATTTTACTTTTTAGTCTTAATCTTTGGAACTTATTAATTTTCTTGATATTTGTTTCCAGCTTTTTCAAGGCGCCGTTTTCGTTGTGTTAATAATCAATTATTTTTTATCTTGTTAATTTTATTTATTCATGTTGTTTTCACGAGACCGGAACTATTGTTGGTCCACCCTCCCAGACATTCCGGAATAGAAGGGCAAGGCATTTAGTTAAACGGGGTGCGTCCGGTGCCTCGAAGTTGGTATGTTAGCGACAGTACATGCTTGCCACCCCCTGCCATTCAGCACTTCAGCAAGTACCACACCGAAAAAAAAAATTGTAAATAAACATAATTTTTACTTATACCATATTAGTACATTGTTACCGAACTAACATAAGTACGCAAAATTTTAGCTCAATCGGATACCAGCAAGTGGTTTTAAAATTGTGTGCAAATTTCGAAACAGACAACTTACTTATATACAGACGAACATTTAAAGTTAAATAAAATCTTGTACAAAGCATAAAGTACGGAATTGTTTCTAACATTCACAAAAAATTATTTCAACAGTTAAAAGGAAAGTGATTAAGATAAGCATTTCAGTCGATTGTAAACGTTATAGGCGAATAAATATATATTTTTTTTAATGAAACGAGCGGACTAATTTTATACTAGATAATTTATAGGACAAAGATTAACTTCAACTTGTGTAATGATGTACAACGGTGCTACTAATTTTATCTGCATTATGTAATCGACTATAAGCATTGCTACTTTGCTGTCTCAGAATAAAGTCAGAATAGCGCTATAATTGACACTAAGAACACTTTAATAATTACAATTAGGCCTAACAATATAAATCTGGCATACAGTTTTACTACACTTCAAATAAACTGTAGGAACAAACTAAACTACTACAGTACCAGATTATGGGAAAAATTGATATTTTTGTAATTGTAATGTTAACAGATTACACTACAAAATTTTAGCAACAGATTATAACATCATTTCTAAATGGCTATAAAATAGTCATCTTGCGGTGGACGATGTTCGTAGATACTACGTGTCTGTCGTAAACAAATATTCTGAAATAAAATTACACTGCATTATTGCATTGTAATTCACAATTCATAATTTCAATTAAAGTTTCACAAACAGCAAATAAAATTGTTGAAATTTAAAATGAAAATATGAAAAAAAAACTCCAATTTTGTTAAAAATAAAATATAATTTTTTTTGTTTTTACATATGTCAACTTGTAGTCTGTTACAGTGATATTCACTGTGGATTTTGTCAGTTGGTTTTAGTGTCGTACATAAACTCGTAACATGATAATTTTTGACTCTTAACTAGCCATTACGCAAAAACTATGAGATGTATAAATTTTTATGAGAGCAAAATTCAGTCGCAATTTACGTCTAAAATAAGAAACAAATATCACTAATAAATATAAAAATAAATAATGACAATGAAAATTGCTGTAGACCGTGCCCTCAGGTGTATAAGGGCGCCCGAGCAACCTTCAGCAGACTGTCAGATGTGCCTGGTGACAAGCGTGATACCTTGAGGCAGTGGCTCGCTAATGACAGGCTAAGTAAGCGACGCTAATGTGCACACACGACAGTAGCTCGAGGCTAGTAACTGACCTGTGGCAAGTCCACGTGTACCCCGACCTGTCATCTCCTAGCCGCGATAATTGTCCTCTAAACCACGTGCCAGCCGCCAACAGCAGGTGATCTTCTGATTAAATATATCTGTACTCTTCGTCCGACCGCTTGGCTAGATCTCCTGGCCGGTGGGTCGAGGGTCCCGGGTGCGATTCCCGGCCTCGCTCGCCTGGTAGTTTTACAGTGATTTTGACAATAATAATAAAGCTTCATAATTTCCATATATAAGAATCCCTACATTGTTTTGTCATACATAATCTGTACCCAAATTTCGGTAACTATATACCTTATAGTTTTTTTTTCCAGATTTCGGCACCTAAACTATCATTAATTTTGTTATGATAAAAAGCCAATATCAACAAAAACAATACTTTGCGAACAGACGGTTAATTATTTCATTATTTTGCTAAACGCCTTCACAAAATTATTTTTTTTAAGACATTCCGTTAAAATGTTTTGAGGTTTTCGTACTAATGTAAAAAAATTACCTAGCATGTTTTCAATGCTACCTCTCCGGATTCAGTACTGAGTATTGTGTTTCTCCCTTCAACCCATCCCTGCGGGAGACAATGGCGAAACCCTGCAGACTCATCCTTGCCTAATACGCTGGCGGAGTCGTCTGCAAATACGTTTTCCGTGCGCTCCGCCATTCTGGAGACATACAACTCGTTGCTGTGCGGTTGCTATGGAAGAATACAAGGTAACATGTTGGATTTGGTTATGTTATATGTAATTTAAGTATTCAAATATTAGCGAATGTAATCCAATAAGAGCGAAATACCATTGAAATAAAATCCCATTTTACTGTTAAATTTTCTACAACATTTAATTAGCCCAAATTTAAATTTTATTGCCATATTACCATGTGTGAAAGTTCAAATCTTCTGCCATTACGATGGTAGATAGATGTGTCTGTTTACGACTCGCAAATTAAGGTTATTTAAATGAAAACCAGCATGTTTCTCTGTTTTATTTATATAACTAGCCAAACAAACGGGTTCTAATAAAATTACTTGTTCGCTCTTACAAAAACATTAAATGCACCTTTTTCTCTTGGTTATGATCAATTTACATACACAGATGACACATGACTATAGCTGATTTTAATACAGACGTGTTTATGTGATCTGAAACATTATAAATAATTTACTTGCTAACGCTTGTTTTGGTAGGTATCTATAATCATTTGAGCTAGCCCTTAATTTATTCTAGAGATATGAGATATAATTACATTACAATATTACAGACACGAAATTTAATATAATACTTTATCACTCATTCAGCATCTGCCGTAAACATGTTTTTCTAGCTCAAAATATTAATGCTAATAAATATCAAGGTCCCGCGGTGGCCAAACCGATCCGGGTTCGATTCCCGGATTTTCACATGTGAGAATCGTGCCGGACGATGTCACTGGTCGGCGAGTTTTCTCGAGGACCTCCCGTTTCCCCGCCCATTCATTCCGTCACTGCTCCATACTCACATCATCACTCCTCACCAGCGCTTAAGACCTCGATGTCAAGCGCACTTCACTTCTTTAATGGTACTTCATGTTATGTGCCGTAAAATGGGGTGAATATGGACGCTGGGGCGAATAGGGACAAAATTTGATTCGGATTCCTAGCTTAGACCTTTATCTTAAATCAAGTTATAGTTCAATACAATTACTCTCTGTAAAATCATTAACGTGCCAACGTTAAGGAAAAACTCTGGTTTTAAAACCGTGTACTGGGCAATTTAAATGTTGTCCCTATACACCCCAGAGTCCATATTCACCCCATTTTACGGTAGTCATACCTGCCTGCAGCAAGTAACAATAAACTACTAAGTAGGGTATAGTTTTTATGTAGTGAGGTAATTGGCATTCTACTAACAAGTGGTTTTATTGATTTTCTTAAGCAAATAAAAATTTGGTTACATAAAATGCAACGTTTAAAACACATAACAAGAGCTTGCTGTTTGTTCACTAAACGGCAAAATAACCACAAATTGCTTGTGTTAAGTAAGCCTAACTAAACGTAGTGGTTATGTATTGCTCTCGTCGCAACATTAAACTAAAATTCTAGTTAGACTTAATTGATTCCATAAAATGTAGTTTGTCACAGACATTAATTTTATTTTTCAACATATTTTCCTCATAGGTCTAATATGGTTAATATCTACTGCCAAAAAATCATGTGGGGTATCAATGTTGAAGAATACAAATTTCGTAAGCTTAAAAAAATTATGGAAAATGTTTTAAGTACTGAATTTGAATCCACATATTAAACACATTTCTAAATCACTTAACATAGTAAAGAAATCTCTGATAAGAAAAATAGACAATAATGACTGTTTATACAACTCACCAGAACGAACAACACACAAATCGTACAACTAACTCAATGATTTTAAATAATAATTATCACGCATCCGTTTATTCGTATAGCAAGTATTCTGTAAACCATGATATTAGCTCTCAATCCTATACAAACATTTAAATATCAAAATATTCACTGAAAATACGTTTGTCCCGACCACAGTCCTGACGCAAATACAAACGAACTTTTGCTTCGGTTTTGGAAAAACAACACAGTCCATTACTGCAGCACATAGTAAACATGAATGTTTATCTACAGAGATGTAGTTACTAAGCAACGTTAGCGGATGTGACGTCGACTCCAACAGCGCATAGTCCCAGGTGTCTTCCCTGAGGCCATCAAATTCCAGAGAACTAAACGAAAATGGTGTAAGGAAAAAAACTCTGCTTTATCGTACAGCTTCAGTAAACTTTGAAAGCTTTCAGGGCGGTAACTTTCTATGCGGTATAGATGTCTGACGCAATTTTGGTTTCTAGTTGACCCGAAAAGGCCAATCCCACACATATGCAGTATATTTTGTCCTGCACTGTGACTTAAATTATTAAAATGTTAACAGCAAATGTCTCAAACCACTGTAAAAAATAATTTGAGTTATACAAAACAAGAGTACAGCGAAGCAGTGCAAGCGCAGGGTAAATTAATCTAGTCTTCACATGCAGCTCTATCGCAGCTGGGCTAGGACTGCACCAGCCGCAAGAGATATCGCTGGAAGCACGAGTGTTTCGCTTATTGATTCTAGGTCAGGTTGAACTTCAAGAACGCACTTTATTTTAATTTGTGCAATTATACGACAGCTAATTAAACACACCTTTGACGACAGCAAGTCAGCAACAAGAAAGAAAATAATTCTTGGGGATTATACATGCTACCGGCTTGTACGGTTAGAAGCGAATGGACAAGCTACTTTGGCCAGCACTAGTATAGATCTGGGAAGTATAGGCTGCTACCAGATATATGTATACTGAAATACTCGTGACTTTAGATATGATAGGTTTGGAATAGCAATTCCGTACTTCACTCCAACCTACATTGGAGTAGTTGCTAGGAAGCTCGCGTGTCACAACGGTGATTCGAGTACGATTCCCGGCGGAATCCATCGGGATTTTTGGATGTAGGTATCAAGCCGGGCGATGTTTTAAAATACCTAAACAAATCTGTTAATACATTCGCCTCGTTTTAGAGTATGAGGTTGTTAAATATAATAAGGTGTTGTAGTCGCTATCAAGCATTTCGTATGCCGTATAGCTGAAAAGAGAATAACATAAACTACTCTCGTGGTTTTACAGGAAGCAATTCTCCGCTTTCAGCTACTGCAACACGTGCTCTTCCCTAACAACTACGAATAATGAAACTACGAGTGAAAGTTAACCGACAAACCACATATTAGAAACAAAACAATTCTAAACTTTCTAGAAGTTAAGTAGGCCTACACTCGGGGTACGGGTATAAACGTTCGTAAGGACACAACCAATAGTTTGTAATTTGCTGTGACTGAAGTCGTGTGACTGGAGAATATTCTATCCTCTTGCATGATACTGGCTGGTTGGTGTACCTGCACCTGCCCGTATTATGTTTCGATATACATTCAGTACTGTGTCCAGTCATTGGCCAGTGCAGCTTCCCTTACTACACACACGCGCATCGACACAGCATACATGAATCATAAGCTGGCCATGCCAGTAGGGACCGCGATTAGCGCAGTGGTTCCAGATTTTTTTTATGTGAAAAACATTGTGAGCGTTACCGTTAACCGGCGGGTTTACACGGGATTGGCTTCCCCCCCCCCCCTTTTATGACTCTTCGCGCTCTATTATAGAGATTTTCATGTCATCATTTACGGTTCGGCAGATGTTCAGTCGAAATTTTGCTACCGGGATGTGGTAACATGCATACAGGTATCCTTCCCGGACCATACTCGAATTATTTATACAGTTATTCATTTATTTATTTATCATGGCAGTTCGTAAGTAGTACAAACACCGTCTTGCCTACTTGTGGCGAGACGACTTCAATAATTGTTGCACTTTATGATATTGGATGCCAGAAGAATGTGACTTTCTAGTTCTGAAGCTGTACTGAAGATAAACATTTCCTTAAACATATTTGTGTAATATGTAAGTACATTGTTGATATCCTACAGGCGTACCACAACCTACAGTGGACTACGAAGGGTTTATCACAGTTGCTTAGGAATTCGACAAAAATTATCAGTGCCAACAAACAAGTCACGCTCTCTGACGCCACATTAAAAAATACAAGAGCTACCCAGAAACATACCCAGCATGATAAATACGTATTATTTAGCTTAATTGGGTCATGAATGATAAGTAGCGAATCACCAGATTTCTCCTCTTTTTACACCACAAAGCTGGGTGCAACGTCTGATCTATGATCTTAGAAGGTCGCATTCCACGATGTTCATTCACATTTGTGGGTTAGTATGATATCAGTTTAAGTAGTCTCGTTTATTATAAGTAGCAAATTTTGCAATATTCTTACAAGTACACTGACAAATATGATCAGTGATAATACCAACTCGACTACTGGCGGTTAAGACTGTTGTTGCGGGATACCAAAATGTAGTAACTAGACACAAACGAGGTTTGGATTGAGACTTCGCTGCGTAGTCGCGTCCAGGACCACCGCTTAAATCCATATTCAGGCGCGGCGGGAAGCCTATACACCGATTTAGTGGCTTGCTTATAGCAGCGATGTGGCATTTTCTGCACTTGCAAGTGCCACGCGTATCACTCCCTTGCTAACGGCCCTCAGACGCAGGCAAACACTTTAACTGCCACAAGTGGTTAAACTGAAAAACAATCTACCCCCCGTGATGTCAACATGCGCAGTGTGACAACGAGTCACATTTTTTTTTTTCAGTCGGGGTGTGTTTCGCTGGTCCTATGATGTCACGAAACTTAGTTGTCAACAAGGCGGCGCGTAGAATTAGCAGCTCCTTGTTGGTTGACCGTGTATTCACGTGTAGTATACCAGTTAGGTTACACTCTCAATCTTAACACGTAACTAACAGGCGGTCTCTAGAAGAAACCACGCTAGTTAAAAACACCATTTCTAAGGCCCCTAACTTAAAAGGATGACGAACTTCAATATGTACTTACCGGATGTATGCGAAACTCAAAAACGTGCACTGAACGTTACTAAAGACTTTCCACAAATGAAACTATATAGTCACCGCTTAGGAAACCATACTAAACAAGAATCGACTTGAATATTTCACGCTAGTTCAGCGTTTTGCTTGTAGTGGCGATGTGAAATATTAAGCGCGCTTTAATGTCACCCGTACAGTTTCGTCACTTCTTATCCTGTAACTTAACGCGCAAGTAGGCGGCACTCTTCTTAAAGAGTGTGTACTGTTTTAAAATTTCCGCGTTTGACGTGAAGCAACAAGAGCCAGATGTACGTTCGGCGAGAAACATATAACCTCTATTCATAGCGCGCCAAACTAACGTGCAAAGTTTTCGTTGTAGCCTTTTCCTTATGGAACTTAGTGCGGTGACCCTAAAATTTTATTTTCGGATAGTACGAAATGAGGGCCACAGCATGCATTTTGTTTTGCACTTCACGAATTCAGGAAGTATTTTCAGAGTTACAGCGGTCTAAAAAAATCAGTTTTCAGCTATTTTGAGAGGACCAAAAATTATGTTTCTAACAAGAGTGCTCAATTTTTAATACTATGGAAGGCTAGTTTCAAGTGTGTGATATTTTCGTAGATAAACGTAATAGAAATACGTTAAGCTGTTTCGCGTAAAAAAGAATACGAGTGACACGCCACAACACCTGTCCATGCACTAAGCTTCCACAAAGACAAGATCTCTTGGAAGAACAAACCACCTTGTTGTCAGGACCGTGGAGTTCAAGCATTGTTTGAAGCACATTTGTGGAAGTTGCTGGGGAAGTCCATTCGCACACTAGAGTCTGTGCCGACAAACATCAGGGAGTTATGGGAATCTATCTAGACGACGTGGGTCAACATCTCTCCAGTCGTTTTCCGTCCATTAGCGGTATTGACGCCACGTTTTGTTGCTGCACTCAGCAAGGCTAAATGTTGCCCTACATCATTTCAGGAAATATCTCATGTATTACGGTACTTACGGCGATCCCTTATCTTACCTGGAGTTTTATCCGCGTCAGGGAACCGGAAGCAAAGGGGTTTGTTTCGAGTGCCGCCGTGGCCGAAACGTAAACATGCAAGTAGGCAGGCGTTACAACAACCTCCTTTTTCCCAACCACAGTGCAACGAAGGCCAACTGGACAGGGCACTGTAGCGAGCCAAACGGGGTTTGTCTCATTATGGTCACCTAGAAGACAGGATGGGCCTCCTACCGTACTAGGCAGAGGGTCGCAGGTTCGAGTCCCTAGACGTGCCGCTCGCCGCTAGTCGACTTCAACCTCACAGCCTTCGGCTTCATGGTCAAGGTGGGAACGCCAGATCCGATTAGGCCTGTAGTTAATCCATTCTAGTTCAACTTAGTTATAATTCACTCTGTTACCACCGCTCCCCTACGAATAAACTGTCATGTAGTATTTGTATTTAATTTTATATATATATGTAGAACCATCCTTATTGAGTTATCTGTTTATCCATATAACTCTACTATGTAGCGAAGTTCCTAGTGTAAAGCAATATAATGCTATACAAGAGGACGGTAAGGACGATACTCGCACGAGCTACGGGCAGCGACAGCGTAGTGATCAGACCGGTCGACTTGAACCACGGCAATCTGGGTTCGATTACCGGCAGAGTTGTTCCCTATTCTCTCCCGTGGGAAACGTGGCGTACGTTCCTATTTGTTGTCGAGTTTTCTCGATGTACTCCCGCTTTCTCCAGCATGGCACTCCGGCGCTGCTCCATACTCACTTCATGTCGCACGCTCCAGTGCTCAAGACCTCGCTGTCAAGAGCTGACGAATATATATTCACTTCATCGACACACGCGTGAAGTACCCTATCGTTTCTACACTACGTACAACGTACTGAACTAAGTACAAGCTGCCCTCTATATTGGTTTTTCAACTACACTTCAAGCGATGGTCCTACAATTTATTTACACGTTAATCTTTAGCAAAGCCCAATACGTACCTTTATTGTATTTTCGACAGATTCTGGTTATTACAATTCGAAATAAAGCAACCAGGACTAGATGGTTTTGATGTTGCAGGTTTCAATTTTTTTTCTTTTCATGTAGGTAAACATCTTGGAGACAAGATTAATAGTTTCGTAAAAATAACGCTTTCTTCGACCACGCTGCAGCACAGAAGAAGCACCACGCTGGCGACAGCCTTTGTTCAGCGCTGTGGTGCCTCGACTATGAGAGGCCGTCACGGTAGTACGGTTTTTTTACACGTGCACAACGTTCAAATATACGTCAATACAACTACGACTAAAATACAGAGTACTGCTTCAGTAACGTATTGTAGTACCTAAGTGACTAGTTCTTGTATGGTCTCCTGTACAACAGTTAAGGGCGCCGTCTACAGCAATTTTCATCACTATGTTTTAATTTTTATATTTGTACCAGATATTTTTATTTTATTTTTGACACAAAATGTAACTTAATTTTGCTCCTATGATATTTTTTATCTCTCACAGATTTTGCGTAAAGGCTCGTCAATGTCAATATTTGCATGTTACGGTTTTAAGGATGACATAAAACCAACATACATACCGAACTGAAAAAAAATTCACAGGGATATCGATGTTTTAGGCTAATAGGTCACCTATATTAAACCACGAAATAAAATATTTCCGTTTAATAGAAACGGAATTTTTAAAATTTTTTAATGCCGGCATTTCTATTTAAATACAAATATATATATATATATATATATATATATATATATATATATATTGTTCTTATGTACGAGAAATTTTAGCCTGCGGCATCGTTATTCACTGTGGATTTTTTCAGTTCGGCATGTACGTTGATTTTAGTGTCGTCCTTTAAACCGCAACATGCAAATTTTTACTTTGACGAGCCATTACGCAAAAACTATGAGAGACAAACAAATTTCATAAGATCAAAATTTAGTCACATTTTACGTCTAAAATAATAAAAATTATCTGGTACAAATATAAAAATCATGGTGATGAAAATTGTGTATATTATTGTCTGTCCACTACCTACAATATTATTTACCTTGTATAGTAAAGACTGGGGCTAAACTATACATTTTTAGCGTTAGTGTTGGTTTTTCTTAGATTGAAAACAATTATGCTGTTAACAGTCGGTAGCTGAATTCACATTTTAAATTCATAATTAGCAGCTGCTACTGGCAAATTGAACTTACGGTAACGCACAAAAGTGAAACAAATACTATATATATGAAGCGGTAACTGTTGTGTCATTCGCACCGGTCATTAGTTTTATGCAATGTAAATTTGAAACTGCTCGCAATCGTAGTTTCTGATCAGTAGGCATGTACGTTTAGTAAATCCATTTCAAATAAAAATACACACTTGTAATTTACTGCTTCAGGCGAAAACAAGAGACTGTAACTTTTTTACTTGCTACTTTTTGCTGTACTTCAAATTCATTTAATGCTGTGTAGTAATTGCACAAATAATTCCTTTTCGTTTAATACAAAATAAAAGTAAAATTATTTTACGGTCATAAACAAAATATAAATTATATTCTGCAGAACTACCTGTAAGAGGCAGCAGACCATTCACGTTAATTTTTTATACGTAATGCGAAGTGCAAAACTGTAATGTGTATTAAATGTCAACGTGAACCTTAGAGCTGAAAAAAAAATTAATAAGGATTCGACTTAAAACCGTCCAGCATTTTCATATATGTCACGTTGTTAAGTCCACGTTTTACTATGGCAAAGCAAGTAATTAAAAAATTACTCGTCTCGACCCTACATCTTGCAAGCACACAATGTCAAAATCAATTAAAATGACACTTAGTGCTTTCTTGTCAGATGTAATCTATCACGCTCTGTAACCTTTTATTTTTTGTATCGGCCATTGCCCATTAGTACGAAAAGAACAACCTTGTCGGTTTTACTCAAGTTATCTGCTTCTGATCATTAATAACTAAAAATTCGTATTTAATGGGTAGAAGAGGCAAAACGCCGTACAAATAACTAAGTAAGAAAGAAATAATTATGTACATCTCTCGATGATTTACATCCTTTTTAACGATCTTCTGTAAATATCTGGAAGAAAAAGATGAGGTACCGTAGTAAAGTGGAAGTGTAAACCTTATTTATAACGCGGTATGGCATAAACTTAATGTCACTGATTTAGTATGTTTCACACAATTTTGATTTAACAACAAATGCTTTTAAAACAAATATGCGTAAATTAAATTAATTAAAAGTGCAGAATTTAAACCATACCATCTGTACAAAAACGTTTCTCATGTTTTGACTAATTGAATTTTGCCACGACAATGACTCTAGCAACAATCTGGAAGCAGACAAATAAAAAAAACAGAACGTGTTCGCTTATGCCCTATTACACTAAGCATTCGTCCTCTTACACGTAAACGCTCAAACGAAAACTGCAAGGTAACCGATTCCCAGTCTTCAGACGCCGTTCTAGGTAGGCAGTAACAGGTCAAAATTTTACCCGTACCACAGTGGTAAAATTTTGACCGGTAAGGAAAAAGAGGTCCATGTGATCAACGTCCGGTATACTGAGTGCCAAATTTAATTCCTTGAGTTCCAGCATTAATTTGACAATACAACCAAAGTGAACTTTATACACAAAAACGATTGTGTACTTAAGACCCGTATACATCTCACGAATGAACTGCGTTGCAGCGTGTTAGGAGAAAGTATTTTTTTTTTTGTTTACTACTAAACGTTCGTTCTATATCTCTGTATACGAAAGGAAAACACATTTAAAACTATGCTTCTCTATTATTATTTTTTTAGATATGAAGCTTAGAAACATGGTTTCGGGGCACCTCAAAATGTCCAAAAACGGGGTTTTCAGACTGCTGGCACGTAAAAAATACCAGCCAGAATCGTACAACTAAAGCAGAGAAGCTACGGACTTTCTATAAATAAAAAAATAGGGTTACTGCTTAACGTCCAATAGGGAAAAGCCAACAACCGAAACATTGCACGCCGTTTTCGCGCCGCGCGCATAAAGACGACACGATTGTTGACACATGAGCCAGTCTAGCTCTTATAGCCTGGCTGCTACCGTACTTCAGACGTGGCATCTAGCACCCCCTGTATACGGCTCTTAAACAATATTAATATCGTTACGTACATTTAGTACGGAAGAGTTCATCCGTAACTTACGAGGTACCACTTAAGTCCACGTTTCAAAACACAATAAAACTAATATTTCCTAATTAAGTTTACTTTTCACTCATTTCTTGAACGTTAAAATAATTACGATCACACATTACAGACTATTTTACTCGAAATAAACGAGAACCTGCTGTGAAAAAATTTCTATGGTGGAGTGTACTTTCATCAATGACTACTCGCTTTAAATCTCTAAATATTGATCGAATTTGAATGTTTTGGAAGTAAAAATTTTATTATAAAAACAGAAATAGGCATAAATTATAATATAAAACTGATAACGTGATACATTCGAAACACTGCACCGGACACCGTAGACAGTGGTCACCTACTTTTCACCAAGTCGTTCGCTAAATAACATTTGTAACAGACAACCTTCACACAGTTCTGGTTAGTTCTGGGGACACGTCCAACAGAGAACAAATATTGCTTGGTTCATGTGACTGTGGACTTGGCCTCTACATTAATGTTTGCACTGTCCTTTCCTCCCGATACAGGGCAATACTAACACGCTTACCTTGTAGTCAATGTCTCGCTGCTTCGACGCCGAATCGTGAATCACGACAACGTAGCTTGTAACTGGCTAAAGTTATGAACATAATATTACACTGACATTTACTTCGTGTTTTCCTGTAAATATTTCTCTCTTCATCGAGTAGTTAACACACACACACACACACACACACATATATATATGAGGCCAGGAGAGTGAGCGAGAGACTTTGGTCATCGCTTAAGAAGGCGTGGTACATAATTCAACGCTGAAAGCATTAATCCATAACTGTAGGTTTCTTGAAGTCAATTAGCGAAAGTTAAACAGTACCAAACCTAGACGATAGTTTTAGCCCACGTTTTAAACGAAATTGTTTGCAGTGTTATGAACTTCTGAGGCACAATCTCTGACGCCGGAACATCTAGCATTTAACTGCGGCGCAAGAGATCACGCGTAACGAATTAGTAATTATGGATAAATATTTACTCATAAAATTGGCAAATACCATTATCTAGGATTGTCATTGAGCATTTTATCCATATTGGCTTCGAAAAAGGCGTAGAAAGTTATTGATGATTTCAGTACTTATTTCTCTACCACGCACTCTTAACATCGAGGTCTTTAGCGCTGGTGGAGGGTGACATGATGTGAGTTTGGCGCAGCGTCAGAATGTATGGACTGGAGAAACGGAAGATCCCCAAGAAAACCCGCCAACCAGCGACATTGTCCGACATGATTCCCACATGCGAAAATCCAGGGACCGACCCCGCCGGGAATCGAGCCCGGATCGCCTTGGTGGGAGGCGAGAGGTCTAACCCCTCGGCCACCGCGGCCCCCGAGGCCAGCAGAGCCTTTCAGAAAATTTCACAGGGTCATTCCTTAAACATACAACCCGCTGGAGCGATGTGAAAATTGATTTGCTTGCGCCTAAGTATCAATACATATACCTAGTCTATTCATCGACACACACTTACCTGTCATTCTGCTCGCATACACTGTAACATACCTTCCTAAATAGAATAGGAAGTTTTAAACCAATACAGAGTGTAGGACCCATACCATGCTTCAGTCAGTCTGTGAATAAAGAAACAATTTAGAATTGTTACTATAGAAGTCTGGTAATATCGGTATATATTCGACTTTTTCCTACGAATTTATAGAAACGCTGCCATTAATGCATGGGAAACAACTTTAGCATACCTACTCTTGTAACATTTCTATACATCGATGAGTTAGAGACTTACAAGTAATTTTTTCACTGTAGTTATTATAGTTCACAGTATATCAATATTTTGTTTCCCGAGTTTTCTGTATCAGCTGTGTAACGCCTCCAAAATAATACACATACTTTTGTCACAAGGACACACAAAATATCTGAATAAGATACGTTGCAAATAAGTATCATAAGAAAAACAATAGCAAAAAATATGTGTACTGTAGTCGATAACTGTAGACCACAAACTTAACAGGATGTGATCATACAAATATATTCATAAAATTTATGTAAAATGAAACATAAGAACTTTTTTTAAGAAATACACACTTGTCAAAAACAACATAGACCTATGCGTCAATAACTCTGTGACGATTTTGTAAATGGTAACAAATTTTATTAATATTAACGTTTAGTAAAACATTTTAACTATCCATTGAGTTTGTTTGTGTGTGGAAATTTAAACAGAAATCATCTGTTATAACACCGTTGGTACAAAACATCTCAACTATACACAAAATTATTTTCGAAAATAATATTACCTTCTTTCTTATCTGGTGTAATAAGATGAATCTTATCTCCTCGACACCTCCTGAAAAATAAAGGTTTCCTCTCTATTTACATCGTGTACACATGAAGCTGCCGGGCTCACTGGCTGCGTATCTTCTCCCTAGGGCACTGTTTGTAAGTGCCAGTCGGGCATCGAACCCCTGGGAAACTCCTCGGTGGTTACGAAAATGTTCCGGAGCGAACGACCTCTCCGGGCAATAACGATTGCTCGCGATCGAACTGTCGCCGTAAATTCTGTTGGTTTCCTGGTTAACAGGAAGAAGAGCATGGTGAGTACGCTCTCTGTCTATTGCCCGCCCTGCTCTGTGATGGAGAAGCGCCTGGCGCCGTAGACAAACAGCCTTGCATCACTGAGCCTCCGGTCGTATAAGTACCAGGGTTTGTGTCGTTCCAGTGAAATAACTAGAACAAGTCGGCTGTAATTATAACTCTGCTAGCGGCATTTTGAAGAAAATGATTTGTTTATATCTTTATAGAAACAATCTCGTGCAACAAAGTGTCAGAGATTTCGTGCTTTGTACAGTGTTTGAGGGTTCTTTTAATATTTTACTGCAGAAACAAGGTGCAAATATATCGATTTAAAAACAACTTTAGCTTGTCGCTTAGATATGGAAGATAATGTCACAGGATTTTCCAAGTTCACAAACACAAAATACGCACGTCATCCTGCCAAATTTCTCTGACTTTTTCTTGTTTTTACCTTGTCTCAGATAGAGTTATTGGTATTTACCCTTTTAAATGCCCGATCTTGATAAAAGAAAAGCACACATTACGACTACGTGCAGCACAAATATTATCATTAATTAGGTTCGCCAACCTTGATAACTGATATTACTCATCAGAATAAACGACATGGCCAATAGTGTCGTATAACACAACATTTATGAATTAAACGTCGGTTAATGAAACATTTGAAGAGATCGTGTGAATAATAGACTAAATCGGCAGAATAACCTGCCCGCAAGGAACTGGCAGTACTGTAAGCAGACTATAATTTAAAACCAATATAATTAATAATGTACAACGAAAAATCTTCTAAATTTAGCAGATTTAAGTAATGTAAACTGATAATTGTAAGAACTATAAATGACGGAAATGACCGAGAACGTCACTACGTCTAACAGGGCTAAACACATCGCTCGAACGCTTATCTTGGCAGCTACAAGTTACACATGCTCTAAGAGAACTGCATTTCACATACGTAACAAATTTTCACCTGACATATTTTCATGAAAATTTATTGCCGTATTTTACTTTTTATGCTATAAATAGCATAAAACTTTTTTAGTCTCCAACTTTTTGAAAGGAATAAATATGATACTTTTTTTTTACTCTCCGACTTTTACTTTTGAAATGTAATAAATACTCTATCATCATACGACAAACGCCATATAACGAAAATGCAGTGTGACAACGTACAAGTATGTTGAAGACGTTGATTTTCCTTTAAGTTGTTTTTTAAAATGTCTGTACTTTTTGATCTGATCTAGTGGACAGAGAACAATTAACAAAAATTATTAAATAGGGACCGCGGTGGTCGAGGGATCAGATTTCTCGCCTCCCACCTACGCGATACGAGCTCAATCCCCGACGGGTCCTGTGCCGGATTTTTCGCATGTGGAAAACGTGGTGAATGTTGTTGTTGGTCGGCGAATTTTCTCGGGGAACTTCCGTTTCCTCCTCCCCTCTCATTCAGTCACCTCTCCACACTCATCTTACCTACCTCATTCATTCTTCAGGTCCCCAAGCGACAGGCTTAGATCGAGCTGGCCCACCCTTCACCATCCACCCTGGCCTTCTCTCACACACTATTTGACCTTGCCAGAAAGCGTGGCTACGTAGTACATTTCACGTCGTTCACAAATAAAAGTAGTTCATTTCTAAGATTTAAATAAATGTGGCTGTTGGTGTTTAACATAACGCATAACTATTTTGAAAATTAGTATTGCGGGTAAGTTTTAATATGCGAGGCAGAAAAGTGAAAGTTTCTGTTGTTAACATTTAATATCGTTTTCTTGGGTTGCAAAATAATTACAATAGGATATTTACAAGATTCGTTACGATAATTTTCATGAAAAAATTAAATATCGTAAATAATTTTAAGTATTTTCATGTTTATCGCCAGTACTGATGATTTCAATAGCCGAGTAATTTCACATCCTGTTCGTAACACACCTAAACTTACGTTACAATACATCAAAGTGGCATTGTGTCCGTTGAAACTGGCGAAATAGATACTCTAAACCGCAATGTTTAAATGCTATTATAATTTTAACGATTTTTACAATGGGATTGTATAACAAACTGGATAATAGCTAAACTCTTATCTTGCGCGGTATTTGAGCGAAAGTTGTAAACTTGCTGGAAACACACAATAACACGAATAAACTTAACTCTAGAAAGTAAATAAAACAGAAAAATAACGTAAGAATACGGCTTCTTCAACAAAATTGACATACATATAATGGACGACTTGAAATAAGGCGGAGCTTCAGTCTGGTGTGGGATACAAATTCTTCCCTCGATGGATACAGTAATCGAACATAACCTTCATACAGGAGTTTCGCTTCACATGTCCCTGGACACGGCCGTAGAAGAACAGGTCTGGACACTCGCCTGGAAACTTGACCCCCCTTGTTGTTTGGCTGCAGTTCACCACGTTACCGATAATGCTGTACATTTTTGGCGCTGTAGTCCGGGCGGTCGAGCTCAAACTCCGCCCACTTCCCTCCCACTAAGATAAACAATTTATCAAAACGTATTTTTTTTTTTCAATATATGAAATACTTCCTTCGCTCACAATTTTAAATCATGGCTCCAGAAAACTTTATTTACTTTATAATGTCAACAATGGAAACAAGTTGGCAGAGTTTGAGTTCGACAGCCCGGATTACAGCGCCAAAAAATACAACATTCTCAGTAACTTGACGAACTACAGCCAAACAACAAGAGGTCAAGCAAAATACATTGGTAGATAGGCGAGCGTCCAGACCTATCCTTCTACGACCGTTGTCCCGGATGATATGTATAAAAAAAATTGATTATTTGTTTGGAATTTGCCGCTATTTCAGGTAAACATTGATCGTATACGTTTGTATATCTTAAACATGAAATGAAACTAATAATTGTATACTTACGTGCACGTCTACGAGTACACACAATTTTTGGTTTGTACCATCACCAACCAACAAACCAGTATGTTTGTAATCAAGCTTTGTTTCCCACAGCACTCTCCCCCTGCGGTGTGACGTCAGAGGGCGTGTACTTCAAGTCGTCCATTACGAAACGTTGGTACATAGTAGGTATGCATTGTTATCCAATCTGTTTTTTCCAGTTTCGTGTTCAACGACATATCGACAATATTCCTCTTTCAGTTTCATAAGTGTCTTATTTTATCTATATGTATAAAAGAAAACACTGACTACCTAACTGAATGACTGCCTAACTGACCTATCAAACTACAGCCCAAACAGCTGTTCCTAGAAATGTGAAAATTTTTGTGTGGGTTCCATTTAGGTAGTAGGCGAGCACTAAGAAGGTTTTTTTCTAAATTCGTCCCCTAAGGAGTTGAAAATGGGTGAAATGTTTTCCGTAAGATTCGTCTACATTGCTAAAACCCGACGGCCTATAGTCGTGACTTTTACTTCAATGGGTCAACCGTAAAGAAGCATATTAGCCAATTTAAGTTTTTTTTTCTTTCGAAAATAAACCTCTAAGGGGTGAAAATACCCTAAATATATATTTATCGATATATATCGGACACTTTGTGATACAGAGTTGCTTTTTGCTTCAAAATGATGCTGATGTGAACACCCAAAAAGCAGTTTTTTTTTCTTTCGAAATTCAACTCTCAAAGAATAAAAAAGGAGAAAATGTATTTTTATCAATCGTTTGAACATCTCAAACTCAATGGGATATCGTTGTGATTTTTACTTCAATTAGATACGTATACATATCATAGGACTTCAAAAATGTTCGAAAGACGTGAAATGTGTTTGCGATTATTCTTCAATAACTATAGAACCAGTCGAGATATGGAAGTGCTGTTTGCTTAAGAATGATGTTTACGTAATGACCGAACATATATTCCAGGGTATTTTCAAAATTCGACTCCAAAGATAAAAAAGGTAAAATGATTTGTGATCGATATATCATTGAATATTTAGATATGTATGCGACTTTTGCTTAAGATTAATGCTTACTTAAATACTCGAAGTATTGTTTATTGATTTTTCGAAATTTGGTCTCTAAGGCGGTGAAAAGTTAGGACACGGAATGAAAGGTGTTTTAAATTAATCGTCTATATAATGTAAAATCAAAGGGCTATCGTCACGGTTTCCACTTAAATTTGACGCTTAAACAATAGCCTTAATTGTCTATAAAGTTATTTTTGAAATTTGAACCCTGAGGAGGTGAAAAAAAAAAAAACATGGAATGCGTTTTAGATAAATCCACGAGTTCTATAGATCCTGTCGAGATATAGAATTGCTTTTTGTTTTATGAAGATGAATACGTAAATGCCCGTAAACAAATTTCATAAGTTTTCTGAATCCAAACTCTTAGAGCTGTGAAGGAACTAAAAACATTTTTTAATGAACCGTCGATTAAACTTTAACTCAATGGAATGTCGTAGTTTTCACCTAAATTGGATACTTACATAAATTTTTAACACGTGATGGTAAGCTTTTGCAATGTTCGATAACTAAAGAGGTGGAAAAGCGCAATATTTGTTTTCATTCACCCTATGATATCTACCCAACCAGTTGTAATATTTTTTTGCTTCAGAATGATGCTTACGCAAATACGAATAATAATTAGCTCAGTTTTCATTATGAAAAAATATCTCTCAAATACCCGGTTGGTTGGGGGGATGTAGTCCTTGCAAACCTCTCAAAGCAGACGATAAAAAAGCAAGTACAGCATTAGAGAAGTAACTTATAGGGAAGTTAACATTCTGCGATAACCGTTACATATGGTTATACATCCTCTATGTGCCCAGTGGCTGAACATTTTATTTATTTATTTTTTATTTAGGCGGTACGTACTGAGGGCACTATAACCAATAATCGCGCTAGACGAATAATAATACCACGTATACTACTTATACCATCAGAATACTCTCTCATATACAATGTATGCTTTGCTATGACTATAAATAAGGCCCGTGACAGTTATTAAGATTGGCAAGGATAAACTTAAGGACGGTTTTTCACATGGCAGCTAAAGCTATGTACGTTGTCAGCTGCAGAGTAAGCTCAGCCTGCAGATTGGTTACTATTACACTTGACGGCCGAGATATTAATTTGTCGTACAATGAGGTCCTTCAGTTGAAGTAAATACTCGCTGTTACGAGTAATACACGCGGGTAATGGCGCAGGCGGACTGCCAGCCAATGTCGTAAAAATGATTGATCGTCTTCTATGTGGTTCTATACAAGTCATCCAACTGCGATGAAATTTCGGCAAAACTTGGCCGAGGGTACGCCACACGAGATAGAGGGACATAACAGGATACCCAAACAATTTTAAGCAGGGGGGGGGGCAAAACCAAAACGGAGTAGAGGGGCAGAATGGGATACCCGAAAAATTTAGTAAAAAAAAAAACTACTAAACTTTGGTGGGTTGTTATGCTTGCATCCACGAAGTATTAAGCTGAAAAAAAAAATAACTTTTGGAGGGAGGTGGATCAAAATGGGGTATAGGGGCAGAACGGGGTGCCCACAAATATTCTAATTTAATGAAAAGAAAATTGGTTTCTACCAAAACAAACTATAGTTCTTGAGAGGCGGGCGGAAAAAAGAGGTACAGCGACAGAACAGGATACCTAAAAAATTTGTGGAATAATTTTCCTTTTCAAAATGTTTCTAACACGGACGTTAATGACCCTTAACATCATTTTACCTTATTTAACACTTTTCAAACTTTTTTGTTTCAGAAATACTATCGAATTAAAATGAAAACCCAGCAAACGAAGTTGTGAGAACCAGCTAGGTTGATATATTATCGACAAATCACAACTGCGGTTTCCATTTCTTGTTTTTGTTTATTTTCTCGTGCCTAGTTCTTTCGCGTAAATTGAGCGATTAGCGAGTTAGAAATATTCGCTCGCTGGGGAGTACGGCCCAAATAATAGCTCATTTTGTTATAATGGTTTCAGTGAAAACATCGTATTAAATCTGGACATAGTAAAGTTGATCACGATTCATTTACGTGTTAGAAAGCAAAATGTATAAAAGTATTACGAAAACCCGGAAGGAAACGGGTTTGGTTTCGGGCCCAGTTAGCCTGATTTCTGTTATTTAGGTTTTCCGAAGTCAGTCAAGGCGAATGCTGAGATACTTCCTAAATATTGACTATGGAAGCTTATCTTCTATTCCCCGTGTATGTCTGCCAAGCCAGTGAAGTGAAGATATTCGAGAGTCGTAAAACTACTACTAAACAATAATAAAAAATAAAAACACTGTGGCGGTTGTAAGACATAAAGACGATGCTTTTTTTATCAACTAGCGACAATCAAAGCGATATGGGCGTTACTGTTACGGGTGTCAAATATTAATATAAACATGAGTAATAATACTGCCTTAATAGGCATAGCCATAAATCGATATACAGTGATTACATAGTAATAATTTTTTGTGGGACATTAAGTGGTGACTCTGTTGTTTTATTTGTGGAAAATACGACACAGTAAATTCAAACGAAAGCTTAAGATTCCACTACACACTTTATGTACGAGTTCTAGGTTTCAAGTCGTAATATTAGTTTTACAGCATAAATTAAAAATGTGTTCAGGTAGAACCAATTTCCTGTACATGTTCTTTAACATTATTACGCTAAATTTGCATTTCTTGTAAAATACAATTCGTAAACAGTAAGAGAAAAAAATTAGTACACGATTTTTTCTCACACCGTTTACACATTGCGTTTAACGTGTAAAGCAAATTTAGCGCATAAATTACAACGTACGTATGCATTAAAATGGTTATACCTAAACACATTTTTTATTTATACCGTAAAACAAATATTACGGCTTAAAAGCCAATAATTTGTACCTCAGAGTATAGTGGAATCTTAATCACACGTTGAACTTTTATATATATTGTAAATTGTATTTTACGTCTTGCCACCAGCGAGGTCATTAGAAATGATGGCACACAACATTATACTAGAACAGACACTGGGTGAGGAATCAAGCAAGACTTACGTTAAGGAATCATCCCAGACTTTACCTGGAGCGTTTTCTGAAAAACCTTGGAAAACTGAAATAAGGAAGACCAATGCTGGAAATCTAACTCTAGTCCTCCCAAATGCGAGTCCAGTCTGTTACCGTTGCGACTCCACACGGTTATCTACGTTAAATTTCGCTTTCATATACTGAAGGTGACCAAAAAAATAAAAGCACTTATTGCTAAATTATATTTTGTGTTTTATATTACGATAAATTCTTTGTTGCCTAACAGGGAGTTTATCGCCAGACATGCGTATTGGATAACTAATTACTACTTTATTAAAATTAAAGATTATCGGCTGTTAACCTTACGAAAAATGATCTTAGAAGAAGTTATAAGGATTGTGGTTACAAGTTTACACAATATAAGTTTACCGTTTCTCTTCAGCATGCGACGAAAAATTGTACGCCTACAGCAATTTAGCGCCGTATATGTGTGTTATTATATAGCTTAACACATTTACTTCCACTCAAAATAATTTCATACCAGTAGTTTTAATAGTTTTTACTTCTGTGTAAGAGTTGGACAGTATTTCCTACAAAGTAACGAATTTTTCGATGCAAAGCGCCCTGAAGCGTTGCGTTTAAACAATTTGTCGGTACTTCCCTAAAATATGTGGACACTAAGGCCGAATATAACTTACTTCTCAATTGCCTCATCGCCTCTACTTGAAAAAGACCTTCAACGAGTCAATTTAAGGTACTGTATTCAAAGAGTATTGAGTCAATACACAAACTCATATATGGGTTTTATCACCTTCTACAAGGAAAGGCGTTATTTTTTATTCTCCTCCGTTACTGCTGCCTTTATATTGTACGTGACTGCGCCATTAAAAAGCTAACCCCATAAAAACTGACCATGAGTCAATTCTACTGCGAAACAATAACACGACCGTGTTATAGATCGGGCACAAGGCCATCCACGTCGTTTAAAACTACTTGATGTGCTTCTTAGTGTTAAATAAATTTTTCTGATGTTTCAGGTTTAAATTTTACCCTAAAGTTTTCTACGTGAAAATTTCTAGCCAGTTTATTGAATAAGTTAAGTGCGATAGCAGTGTATTCAGATCAATTGGAACTAAACTTGACTTTTTACAGTAAAAATGTAAATTATATAAACCTCTAACGACGAAAATTTAACTCAGAAATAAAGTTTTACACATGTGCTGTACAAATAAAGTAGGTAGTTTGTGTCGTAATTAAAGAAAATTATGTAAATAAGAATGTGTGATAAAATTACATTTATTAAACCAGCATTTTTACTAAGTTATGGAAATTAATAGCACACAATATTTCAAATTTTCGTAAATTAAAAACGGGGATATGTTATAAGAATGAACGGAAAGAGACACATTTGTAATGTTGTTAGTAAACTAATTTATGGAAATACTATTGTGTAACTTATTTAATGCTTCAGAACAACATCACACGCCCGTACAGTTTAAATATGTGTATGGTAGGAACTTTCAACGATTTTAACGACACGTGTATTGAAACAAAGTGAATAATTTCCTGTCTATAACTTCCCCACTAAATTTTTAACGTATATGAATACAGACACAAAGACATATCTTTAGTTACCTCGAATTTTGAAAGTTTTAAGCTGCTTAGTTTATTGAAACTAATGATAGTAATATACCTTATGTAAAGTATTTGTGTGGGCTCAGCAAAATCACGAATGTTCTGTATTCTCAAAAACTGATCAATACATACATTAACTTGAACAAACACTTCACAAGGAATGGACAAAACGTGTTCCCGTTAATGGCAAAGTCATTAGAGACTTTTAAACAAGGATAGGAGAATCGGCCATGGCCTTTGTAAAATACCATCCTAGCATTTGCTTGGAGCTGTTACGGAAAATCATGTCGTATTTATTTTGTATGTATATTCTATAAGGTAAATGAATAAAAAATAAAGGTAGCGTCTCAAATATAAATGTTGTCTAAAAACTACAATTTTCGGAAAATGGTGCAATAGTTTTGAATGTTGTGTAGACGGAACAAAACGAGCTCAATGGATGCCAGGAAACTTGCAAGCGCTAAGACATGATAGAAAGGCACACAATTGGTCTTCTCATCCAGAGCTCATAATAACTTTGATAGTCAATTGGATCGGTAGGCGAAATAAGTTTTATCGTTAGGTTAAACTTTAAAACTATATTATCGGATTACAACAGTGTAGAGTACCACTGTTTACCACTATCACCGATAGTAAATATAGATAAATTCCATATTTTATTAATACGGATAGGAATTCCGTAATCAATCATTACAAACCACACTATAAAATAAAATGTAAGTTATTCAGACAAACTAGTGAGATCGCAATGCAGTATTTTTAAAATTCATACTTTTAAGTTTATAACCCCAAAAATATTCAACCGAATTTTGTAGGTTACGAGTGACAACATAACTGATTAACATCTAAACAAACACTCACCAGAAATTTTACATGGAATTTTAGATTATCATGAATAGATTTTATCTTGCATACAAGTTAACTTACGAGGTACATAAGACTATTTTTAAAGCGTTATTTTTGACGCACAATGTTTTAGCAAATGGGAAACCGAGCCTCCGTTTTCTCCTACTCCTCAAATATAGAGTCTAGATCCGACCTCGCTTTGATGCGGACCGCTACTGCGTCTCGTATCCCGAGCTCTTACTTGGTAAACAAGATGAATCATCTACCGTTCACATTCGTGCCAAAGAATGCGTTGTGTTGTAGGAGGTGTGTTTGAACAACTTCTGTGTGTTATTTACAATTTCATGTCATAATTAGTGCATTGTTATCACAGCAAGGATGTGTTCATTCTCTTTATAAACCATTATGTTATTTTTCCTAAATATTAACCATCCTCTAAATCTGTAGGTATTGATATTATCATGCATATTATTTTTACTTCCACCTACTTCGAATAATCAGCTACATCAATTAGATACTACTGTTTAGAATCAAGTCATTTATCCAGATAGGATAATTTGACATGCAAAGCTAAGCACAGATAATTCCTGCAATGTGGGAGAGCGAGACTAAAATATATTTAAGCGAAGTACGACAAATAGAGTGGGAGTGAGTGAGAAATTTTGGTCAGCCCTTAACATCGATGTCTTTAAGAGCTGGTGAGGGACGACATGAGGCGAGTATAGAGCGGCGCCGGAATGAATGGGCGGGAGAAACGGGAGATCCCTCAGAAAACCCGCCCACCAACGGCATCGTCCGTCACGTTTCCCACATGCGAAAATCCTGGGACCGACCCCGCCGGGAATCGAACCCGGATTGCCTTGGTGGGAGGCAAGAGGTCTGACCCCTCGACCACCGCGGCCCCTACGACAAATAGAGAACAATGCCTAAACAACTTACGCTAATTCAAATAATGGTACAGTTAGAACAATACAGGTAGAGAAAATTATAGACATGTAAAACGTGATATCGGAATTCATAAAATAACGATGAGGTGAGGTGTATGATGTAAGACTATTGTAAACAGTAACTTGTAAACTAAAGCCATTGCCAGATGTATAGAAAAGGAAGTATTTACAATAATGTTGCTATGGAAGGCAGCAAACCTTATCCTTCACATCCAATCTACGTCGCTAACGTGTCACCTTCAAACCGCGATGTCCCCAGTTCGACCCCCGGAAAGTTGTGGACGTGAAATCAATAGAGATATTTAAGACTACGTTTCGTCAACAAGAAGCATAATTCTCCCCACAGTCAGTAAAGAAATACTTGAAAAAGGTAAATAATTACCAGAAAAATTCGTATAAAACCATGACTACGCACTAAAAGTTCTCAAAACTATAAAACGCTTTACCCACAAGTGTGCAAAATTATTATAAGACCTCCAAATTTTTCTTACTTTAGAAACTTCTCTGTTAAAGATAAGTAGTTGGACAACTAGGTTATCAGAGACGGAGCCATTGGTTCCAACCGATAGGAAATAGGAAATGATTCGGCCATGGCCTTTAGCTAGGAACAATCCCGCATTTGCTTAGAGTGATTTTGGGAAACCATGGTAAACCTAAATCAGAATGGCTGAAGTCGGAATCTAACCCGGTTCCTCCCAAAGGCAAGTCCATCGTGTTACCGTTGCGCCAAATCACTCGGTCTGTCTTTTAAAATATGGCAATGTTTCTTTCTTTAAAATCTTAAATAAAGAAACATGCAGAGCAATCTTCACCTTGTTTTCTAGTATTCAAGTAATTAAGTCAAATTAAAAGTGATCAATAACACAGTGCATTGTAAGTTTTAATATCCTAGGACTTCACTATAGTCGATTTTCACTAAAAAGTCACAATTTGGAAGCGAAAAATACATTTTGCGTACTCGGCGAACACTTTAACAGTTGCGTATATATAAATTTTTGCCGAGAAGTTAACCAGTGGCGATACTCACCGAGAGTCAATGCGGTTTTAGTAAGAATACTACCATTTATCTTCTTTACTCATACATATTTGAGAGAATACGCCAATACGTGACAGTGGATTTCAAACTTCCTATAAAAAGTTCTAGAGACTCAGCCCAAAATGGTAAACGAACCAAGGAGACCATCAAATGATTGGGATATATAGGACGAGTCTGGAGGAAAGGGCAATATTCTAGGATGTGATTGATAGTACTGGTCTTTATGATTTAAAAAGTTCATACGAACATAGGGTCAATACGTGACGGTTGTCGATATAGTCCCATTTGAATGAAAAACACCGATAACCTGTCAGATTTATCTTGATTTCCCTAGAAGAAGTAGTGTTAGCTACTGGTACTGGCAGGGCTCACTTTTTCGCGCACCTCCCCGCGAAATGTAATCCCCGTGCAAAAAAAAAAAAAAAGACGGGAGATATGGTCTACGATAGAAAAAATAAAGAAGGCCCCGGGTTCGGACCCGTTCCGGTAATTTTCCGTAAATCCGGCAAATACATCTGGAGGTGAAAGTAGTAGGCATTTATATATGGAGCCCATTAAAAAAATTTAAAAAATTTATAACTTCTAAACTGTTAGAGATATATGAATGAAATTTGGTAGAGTTAGTTAACTTGACAGGCAGAATACGAATATATATATATATATATATATATATATATATATATATATATATATATATATAATATGAATATTCGAGCATATGTACAGGATGTTATTCCAATTTTCGTAGGATAATGGAATTGTGAATGTTGGGTTTATTAAAATTTAAAAACGCAAGAAAGTAAGTAAAAAAAGCTTGCGTGAAAACTCCCTGCAAAAAGATCAGTCTCGTGACACGAATAGTTCGAAAGTTTTAGGCATTTATATCTGGACCCAATGAAAAAAAAATTAAAAAATGCATAACTTCTAAACTATTTGAGATAGGTGAATGACATTTGGTATAGATACACAACTAGACGCGCAGAATGCGAAAAAAATACACATTTAATGTTGGAGCGTAAATACAGGATGTTGAACATTTTTTTCGAGTAGAACTAAAAGTCGCTATGTACGGATAGAAATGCTATAGCATAGTGTATATTTTGTATCCCAGCTCTGTAGCTCAAAACGGTTCAAAGGTTATGGGTCCCCAAAGTTGGAGTCCGCTTAAACAAAATCGGAAAAATATTTTTCGTCAAGAAGACTCTTTTACTCGCTAAACTTTTGCCGTTCTTTCTAATAAACCAAAAATCCGAATAAATTTTCTAAAATGAAAAATGTTGGAGTACCCCAAAAAAAGGGACACCTCTTAAAAATCAAAGATTCGAAAATCCGTAAAATGGAGTTTGAGATACCGCCGAGAAAATTACCCGTACAAAATTGTAAAGGTTGCGCAATAACTAAACATTAATAAAGTTTCTCAGTAAATTATATGCACATTAAATTTTCAATAATGACGTTTATAATCATATACATTACTACCCGCATAATTCGTCCTGGAACATGTGTGGCCTGCCTAAATTGCAGCATCTACACCTATACTTTTTCTTAGCTGTAAATGTTTTACATAGTCTACAGTATACGGTATCCACGCACTGACCTTACTTACGCCGCTGTCAAACTACAAGTTTCTTATTTATAACGTACCGTACTTTACACTCTCACAGTAGTGTTAATACAGTAGCATAAATTCTATACAAATACGATTTAAATATAAACTCATTTTAACAACTAATCATGACCCTGCAACTCATCTATTAGACATATAATCTAATGGTAGCAATTTCGTCATAGCGACTGGTTTTTTTATACGTATAAATGCCACACGGTGTTATGTCAATTTATTCAGATGACGGGCTGAGATTAAATAGCGACGTCTTATAAACTTTTCGGAAAAATTATTACCCAGATAAAATCGGTACGATCCGAAATTTACCTAGAGCCGAAAACAAAAATTATGAAAGATACCATAGGACGAAATCTGGTGACATTTATTTGCAAGACACGTTATTTTGAACGTAACGTAGTACTGCGTCATTAGATGCGTCAGAAGTCTGCAGGTTTGACACGTTGTTTATGCGTTTTGATATCAAGTTCCTCCTCTTACAGTCACATAATGCCAGTATTAGACCGTGAGCACAATTTCCAGAGAAACCATTAACAAGCGAACAATCCACTGTTCTCGGAACTCTATCTCGTGTTCATATACCTAGCGTCCCTTCTCCAGCAGAGCATAATATCACCTGCCTCGCATCCACATCATCACTTATTTGACGCCACTTTCGCTTCGCAGCATTATACAGGCGTGTTATTTTGTGCAACTGCCTTTCGCATGAACACAGAAAAGCAACGCGGATTCTAGTTCAAATTACAATATAATCAGATTTACTTTGTTAATTACTGCTAATTAGTAAAGAACAGTGTTAAAAAAAACACAACTCAGTTATTTTTCCCAGCTAACTGCCTATTTTTTAGGCAGCCAAACATATATATTTTTACATTACATCCAGGCAATGTACACATAAATAATTTTCCCATTGTACTCCTAGAAAACTTATAGCGGCAGTGGGTGGCAATTTAGAAGCTGGAAAACCTCAATATTCAATATTAATTTTATCCGCCATTGCTATAAAGTTAATACTCAAAGCACACACGAATCTTGTGAGTAGTTTTTCAGACATAATACATTGAGAAACCTGTTTTTAGCCAGTTTCATGGACTCCGAAATGACTTTTCTAATTGACGTGATGTTCTAAAACTAATTTCCCGTTATAGTATGAAGTGTATTTATTTTTGTACATTGATACAATGTAATAGTTTCGCAAAAAAAGTATTTCCGAACACACTGCAACGCATTTTAAGCGCGTGGTGGGCGGAAACCTTAATGAGGCCGCTTGCCTAGGCCTAGCGGAGTGAAGAGCTTCGTCAGGTAGAATTATATTAGGAAACTCCTCAGCGTGCGTAGGTAAGATAACTTAAAACGTTTGTGTACTCATTTCAGGTCCTCCGCTAATCTCTAAAACCCATTTTCTCGAGACCAAAAAATCGCAAAAAATGCATATTAAAATGACCTTATTTTGTATGGACAGATTTCTGCTGAATATTAAAAAATTCTACAGAAATGTAAAGAACAAATTTACGATTAATCTAAGCCATAAAAAGAAAGGCTCGCCAATAATTGTCTAACAGCTTTTAATGAATTTTATGTCCACTATTGAACAACAAACTTTCCATCTAGACCATTTCATCGTAGTTCTTACACCTATTTATCATTCAATATGACCGGGGCCATCCTAAACTAAGTGGTAGACGGGGAAATTGGCCAGTGGCGATTGATGTACGAAGGCGCTTGTTGAATTCATGTGCCAATCATTTAGAACCAGTATTTGTTTTTATCGATTAAACCACACAAGTTTATTAATTTTATTTGTAAATTTTTTTTTCTATTCTATGTAAGCATTTTATGCGTGTTAGATGTAAATGTTGGTAAGAAACAGTGAGTAATTTGGAAATTGCAAAATATATTTGTGGGGAGGAGGTTGGCGGCACACTTCCGAACTTCGCACTTATACGACTTTTGTCTTAACCCAGCCCTTTTCAGGGCACAAAATAAAGAACTAATTTTTCAGACACGGATTCACAAAATTTTGAAGCACATGGATTATATTCCGCAGAAATTAAAAATAAGATAAAATATTGTTAGCGTCCCATTTTCCCAAGTCTTAATAAACATCCACCACGTGTCAAAAACGCAAGTTCATTCCACGTGGTTTTGCCAACTGACGAGGCGAAGTAAAAACACCGGTCAAAATTATATTGGCCTTAGCATACCTGACATTAGAATATTCCTTTATGGGGCAGGGAGACCTGATAATAACAAAGATGATAGTTTAATGGTAATTTGTATTTGGTGGCGCTCAATCTTTCGGGCAAAAAATGTTTCTACTTCGAGAAGAGAAAAATATTACCATAAAATAAAATTTCGGGAAAAAATTATGGACAGGTGTTTTCCAGTAGTTTTTAGGGATGGAAGTATTTATTTGCTCGCAGTTTTCAGGGTATTGAAGAAACAGACTAAAATATCTTATATCAATGTGATGAACAAAGAAATTAGAGGTGGCATGAATGCAGGTTCGAGGTTCGACAGAGACTGAGCCACTTCTAATATAGTACGTCATTCCCTATCCTTACTCTCACCAGAACTCTTAGGTAGGAAGGTCACTACAGTTGTTCAAGTGCTAAATAAAATGGTCGCATCAGCAATAAGCATTTTTAATCGAATTATGTGACAAATAAGTGTCTCACTAATACTCCTTACACATGACATAGCACGTCGTGTTGCCATGCTAAGATATTTGAACCAGTCGTCCAAGGGCATTGAAAGAGAAGGGTCAAGCTACTATCGACTCTTGGGAGCCGTGGTGGTCGAAAGATAGACCTCTCGCCTCCCACGAAGGCTACACGGGTTCGGTCCCCGGATTTTAGCACTTGGGAATCGTGCCGGACTATGCCGATAGTCGGCGGGTTTTCTCAGAAATCTCTCGTTTCTTCCACCCCTCCATTCCGGTACTGTTTCATCCACATCATATCACCCTTCGCCAGTGCTGAAGACCTAGGTGTTAAGTGCTAACCAAAATCTCTTCACATCACTATTGGCTCTTGTCGCGGAAACTCAGTAAATCGCTTTGGCAGGTCGTCGCATCGTAGATAGGATTGTGGCCTTGTTATCGCCGACATGCACCACAGTTCGCATAGCTATAAACTTGATATTGTTTTAATCAGAAGGAATGTCGCTATTTTCAAAAACAAAGTATTCCATAAAATTGATTTTGATTTTGTTGTAGCCCGTGACAACTAAATTTCAGTGTAAATTATTTCATTTCAGTAAGCCTCTAGGCTTTCGTTGGGTGTATGATGCCGTAACCATGCTAATATTGACTTTGACATGGCATTATGACAATATTATGAATGCTAAAAAATTTCCATAGGTGGATTATGGATAGTGTAGTCACTACTAACGTGTATAAAACTAACAGTATTTTGAAAATAATATAAAATTACGACAGTTTTACACTTAAAAAAACCCTAAGTACATATTGTATGGTGACCACAGAGACAGTGCGCGCCGCTCGTCTTCCTGAACACCGAGGTGGCTTGTCTTATCACTACACCGCCTCACCCCAGGAGGATATTCGCAACAACAGCTGCGGCGGGGAGGTTGTGTGGGTCATCAGGCCGAAACGACAACCAGCTGGCGTGCCGTGCGGCGTTGTCGGCTACAGCGCTATTTAAAACATCTGAGCAGCTGGCTATGTTGTCTGCATGTCAACCACCAACACTCTGCGGACTTGAGCCAACTAGTAAACACACTCTCTTGTGTCGCTACCTGCTTGGATGACACCCAAATGGCCGTGTTTACAGTTCGCACTGCCGCGCCTTCTGGCTTCACTTACGAATAATTGTTTCTTCTTGATCTCCCATACCAAAGTAGGTCAACAAAGAGAGAGAATTGTTCCACTCTTTCTGACGTGATAGTGTTATGAACTAAGCGTGAACTTTTCCTTCTGTGTAATTGGAAATATTACGTACGCGGTAGAGAGTTAGTTCCGTATCTCCTTGCCAATAGTATCAGATTCATCTCTTCAAACAATCTGTATAAAACAGAATCGTTCGAAACTAACACATAACATTTTTCGAAGTGCTATTTCTTAAGGTGACCGCCTACCCAGTCCGCCGAACTGTGTGCAGGGCTTCGGTCGAAAGAAATGTAATAGAAAACTGCTCAGTGAGCGTGGAGTCTTTTCTACTTTAGAAATAGCATTCAAACAACATTGCAAGTGCGTGTATGCCATTTCAGCTTCTCTAGTAATGTTCAAATGTTCTCTCCTAGTAGCCGACTATTGCAAAAATGTGTTTTTTTGTTGCAATCTCTTAGGCATGAAAATCTTAGTGCAGAATATTACGTTATAAAATTACAATGGCACCACTGAACATATCATACAGACTAACTATTGTTGGAAGCACTGCACAACAGTTTAGTATCTTACGCCTTAAAGTTTAGATGAGGTGTAATGCGTGTATTTTGTCGCACTTAGTGCTTCGATATTTATAGACTTTTGACCCGCAAAATTCTCCAATCCAAGCGGCCACTATAACACTCGAAGTCTAGACTAGGAATCTAGGAAGACATGCACGTTGCAAATTCGGCAAATTCGGCCGTGTCGGAAGACACAGCATGGTACGTATATAGAACGCGTATAAAAGGTATAAAAATATGTCATTAATTCAGTTTCTTGTGTTAGATTACATACAATCTCAGGTACACAACTCAAAATAGTCCAGTAAAAATGACGAATAGTGCTTCAGTGGTTAAAGAGAAAATAAGTATAAGTAAGACCACACTTTGAAAATTAAATGAGCAACGAAAAACATTGCACTTAATTATGCTACTGTGTCACTTCTTAAAGAGAACGCAACAAGACTGCAACTGCACTTAAGATGTTTAATTCTATGTATTTATTTACTTTGCCCTTATTCGCTGTAGCTGCATAACCAGAAAGCCAGAATATACAAGAGCGCATATTTTTACATGGCTATGTAGATTTGAGTTTACAGCTTAAGTAAACTGAAAGTAGTATTGCCTCCCTTTACCAATAACATTAAGACATAATTCAAAACACGTAATTTACCTAGTCGGTAATTTATGATAAAATAATAAATACAAACATAAAAATATCTAAAATAAATATATCTCAGAGGCACTTACAAATATCTTCTGTTGATACTAGGACAGTTATTTAGTGATTTGAGGGTTTTCACTAGGTTCTTAAAACAACTGAATTCTACACCAATTCAGTATCATAAAGTAGTAACGATAAGGTGTATAGTTTAACAATAGGTACATTATTAGTGTCTTAAAATGCGTTTGATGCAATCAAAATTTCTCTAAATAAATTCTCATTAAATAACGTTGATATTTTACAAACGTGACGCTGTACTTTCAACTATTAGACACAATACGAAAAGTACTGTTAGGTGAGTGCGGGGCAGTGACGGAATGCAAGGGCGGGCTAAACAGCAGTATCCCGAGAAAAACCGCCAACCAACGGCAACTTTCTCAATGTTTCCATACATGAACAAATCAAGGAGCGACTCCAATGGGAATCTAATCCAGATCGCCATTGTTGGACGTGAGTAGTTTCACCTCCGCGACATTCACATTTGAGCGGCAACACTTAAATAAAATAATTTATTATTCCACGAGACTTCATAATTTGTACACTGTACACGTAGTGTTGGAATTCGTCAGTCAGTTGTATTTTTAAACGATAATATTAAATAATTAAGTACACATTTTCATCTGCCAGTCTAAATATAACTGAAAATAGACAAATAAAAAAATTATAACTTTAGTTCAAATTATACCAATACCTTTGGTTACATATATTCGTACATCTACATACATACTATTTATATTTTGAGAGACCTTCTTATACGCTACCGAAATCATCAAGTATTTTACTGTAAAATTGTTTTATTGCATACAAAACAAAAATTTAATAAAATGTGTCATTACGTGGCTTAATATCATTAATGTAAAGTTTAAGAGTTGGACAGTGTTTCGTACAGTTATAAAATTACGAATTTTTCGGTGCAGAGCAGTTTTAAAGTCGTGCAGAAGTCAGCAAACAAATCTTGAGGAACCGGTACAACTAAAGTTTACCTTTAGTACTGCTTTTATGGGTTTCCAAAGCATAATTGTTTAGATGAGGTAAAGTCCAACGCGAGTCGCTATAATTTTGTTTTACAATTACGGTTGGTAGTTTTCCAGATACAGCAATCTAAAAAAGCTATTTTTACCACTTTTGAGAAGCTGGGTAATTACGTTTTTAATGAGCTAGCGGTATTCTTAAAATGCTATAGACATAGTTATAAGTGTGTCTTCGTTTCGTAAACATACATATTGAAAACATGTTTAATAGTTATACGTGAAAAAACACTTTTCGTACCACGCTACATCACATCTCATGTGCCAGGTCAAACTAACTCTTAAAAATGTACTAATCACATGTATGTGAAACTTAGAAACGGGCACTGAACTTTAATAGAGACCTTCTACCAATACAATCATACTGTCCTCGTCTAAGTAAAAACGGATTGGGGGGAATCTTGCAGGCTTGTTCAAAGCTTGGCTCGTGACGACGTGGCGTTTGATACGCGCTTTAAGGTCGCCATAGTAGCTTCGTTATTTATAAGCCTTTAACGCGCAGGTAGACGGCATCCTTACTTCAGAAAACCTCACTGCGTAAGACATACAATAGACACGTGTTGACAGCATTTAAAGTGCCGGCTTGGTTATGAATCTAGCAAGTCACATGTGGGTCCACTGTTGCCATTGCAATCTGTGAGGCCCAGACAAGCTTCTAAATTGTATTCAGGATTTACATTTTTCTATACTATGCTAAATATCATGAATGGAGAAAAATTGTACAACAGAGAAAATTATTTTCAAGTAATACTTCTATGAAAAATTTACTTAAATATCTGCTGTTAAGTACTATATGCTAAAATATGATTAGGCTTATTTTATACCTGTCCGTGTGTCTAAAACTGACTTAACTAGATGCTATAGGCCATTCGGAATAAAGTGAGCACTAAAGATTTAACCTCTGAAAAAAATCACTAGCCGTTACTGCATATACGTCACTACTAACAAGAGTTACTTTACTGCTTGTATGGTTGGTAGCGATTTATTGTACGTAGTTCCGTGTATTTTCCTATTTGAATATAACATTAGTGAAAGAACATATGACGAACTCGACCTGTCTGTATTTAATACACTTCAAAATATTTACTTATGATCTTATTGACATTCATACATACATTATAATTAGAATCGATTGGCGCGAGAATTATGTGACACTATCGTTGACCTCGACTCGCCGTGGCCGTTTTCGCTTGCTCCGTGCTTCAGACAGTTCAAAACTCCACCAACAGGTGGCATCAGAGTTAGGTCCTCGCCGCCAAGCTGCATATTTGGTTGCATCATTTGCGTGCGTTTGCCCGTTTTGAGTATATAGACATTCAAAAGTATTGGAAATTACTTTGAGTATCATTGCCGAAATGATGTGAAACCATCGGTAATCTGTATACTATGTTTTACGTTTGCCAGCCTATAAATCACATACTTTTTATTTCACATGTTAAGAAAAAACGTTAATTATTGTTTCTGAAGTGCGTCGTCGTTGTTCGTGACAGTAGAACTGAACGAAACTTGAATTATTGAATAGCGTGTGTCATGTCTGTTGTAGTGGCGGTTTTGCGTTACAAATTCAAATAAAATATGCCCTCATTTACGAGATGCGTAACGGCAATAACGCG
>PNEQ01011266.1:28871-43871 GCA_003012365.1 Medauroidea extradentata | reverse complement strand
GAACGGTCGGCTGGGAAAACGACGAAGTAGGCTCTGCTGAGAGTTCTGACACAGGAGGGCCACGTACACAGAGTCTTTGTATTCATTTGGTTCATGTTAATGTTTTTTTTATTTCACAGCTCTTCATTCAATTACTTCGGTGTTAACGATTGCTTTAAGGGTATGATGTATTTAGAATATATTTCCACTGTAAAAAATGTATTTGAGAGAGATAAAAACGTATCGATATATTGAAACATCTCCGAGTTGAAATGAGGCTATTGGTATCAAAAGGAGCACTCTCTATTTACTACCGAAATCGAGACAACATCCAAAATTAAAGTTAAAATATCTAATAAACCATTATTAATTTGTTTGGTTTCCTAGATATTCTCATACATATAATTTTTATTGAATATGTAAGACAAAATCCATCCAGATAGTGTGGGTGACATCTATTGTAAATTTTAGCACACTGGAGACAGCTCTTTTTGACACCAATAGCTTCAAATAGAAACGGTTGCTCACATTCATCTTTGACACAAGTTAAGCAACATATTCAAAGTAGAATTAGTACATGAATTTTTCAGCTAACCAGACTGGTTGTAAGGATTCAGCTGAATTTCTTTATAATACTGACGACTCTGAAAGTGTATTTTCGAATTATAGTTGTGATGTAAACTGAAATGGTAGACATGGATCTCTAGCGTCTGTGGGCAGGCAATAAATAATGAAGCATTTGTATTCCAAATATAGACTTTATAAAAAACAGTTATTCATTTACGAATGTTAGTTAATTAATCACGAATTGTGTGTACATCAAAAGCATTCTTGAATTAAACGCAGTTTTGTTTGAATGTATTTTGACTCCCTCTCCCCTCATTTACTTCAGTAGACTATTCGGGATTAAATGTCATCTTACACGCCCTACTATAACTACAGGAACAACTTACTCATCACGGCTTGCGAGGTAGGCCTATAAGGGCTGTAACAATATGAGAGTTATAAGTCAACAGAGCCTTATTTTCGCCAAAAACGTCCGAAGTTGGCAGGGGAAACCAATACATCTCAACACAAAATTGAATACAATTTTGATTCTTATTAATTGATGGATCTGCGTTATCATCATAATTATTTTTGTTATTACATGAAACTTTTGATGATACTATATTAACATAAATTTTTTTTCATTGCGTGTGTTATTACACTACATATTAGTTTCAGTGTGTTATTTCATTAAAGCAGGGGCGGCGGTATGTGAGGAGTCGGTCGTCTCGCCTTCCACGTAGGTGATCTGGGCTTGATCCCTGGCGGGATCGGTCCCGTATTTTTCGCATGTAGAAAACGTGGCAGACGTTGCCATTCGACTTTGGGTTTTCTCGGGAAAATTCCGTTTACCCCGCCTCCTTCATTCCGTCGCCACTCAACACTCATCTCACCTCACATCATCCATTCCTCGGGCCGGGAGGCAAAAACATGTCTCGATAGTCGAGTAGCCGGCCCGATCTTCACCCCGGCTTTCTGCCACCCGTATAGCGACCCTACCCAAAGATGGGCACCACATAGTGGATTTTCATCTTTCATTATTACATAAAAGCATTTATTTTTCGATTCGTAAATTATCAGAATGGATACCCTCAGCTTCGGCAGCCTTCACTAAGGTTTCATTTTGTCCTATACGAGTTACAAGTGCCTGGCTCATTGCCCCATTGTCGGGTGATTTCTCCAACATTCACTGTAGTTAATTTCCTTGGAAGACGACATTCTCTAGAAGTGATACAGTGATAAGCAGTAACGTACAATAACAACAAGAACAACAACATGTACTACTCACCAGACTGGTCAGCGTGTATGAAGCTGGCGCTCTCGCGACCCATTGCTTTCTCCCTCTTCCGCCATTTGGCTCTACGGTTTTGGAACCACACCTGAAAAAAAAAGTAACACTATCATTAAGACTCTTGAAGATACTTTCTAAGTTATGTAAATCTACATATAGGCCTTCCGTACTTTCAATTAATGTAGTTAACTAAAGGTTACAACTACTAGCAATGTGTAAGAAGAGTGTAGTGGAATTGTTAGGGTAGTCTGTGCCGTGTTGTGAGATACTGGAGAAAGAAGTGCGATGAGCCACACATACGCATTCGTTCATAGGAAAATATCAATGGGAGAGTGTGGAATTGACGAGGGGGACTTTATGAAAAAATCGTTATCTTACACGTCTTCATTCCGCATCAACTCCAAACTCATTGACCATAATCCCATCTCATCCATCTTTTCTGTCTGTACGGGGACAGATGTGTCTATCGGATAGGGCAGACGGAAACTCATGCAGATTATCATTTTGTTACATTCTGCTACGCAAATAATAAAATTCGAAAATTCAAACTATACCTTCTACACAAACACAAAAACTAATATATTGGAACGCAGTACGAAGGTGGACTAGGCCGTTCGTCCCTGAACTAAGAGGCCTCCCTGCCTGCGCTTCAAATGCGCTGCAGCGAGTTACGGCTATTATTATTATTTTTACGAAACCATTAATGCGCGTTGTATTTGTATATCTAGGAAAATAACACACACTTCAAACTATGTCGGTATAGTTTCAAGAATTCGGAACTTTTATTAGAAACATCATTTTCGGGCCCCTCAAAATGGCCAATAATTGGTTATCCTGACGGCCGTAACTGTAAAAATAACAACCGGATTCGAATAACACAACTGTAGAAACAAGCGTTACACACCGAACTACGCTGGCAACAAATAAAATAATGTGGTCACCGCTGAAGTTCCATAGGGAAAAAGGATAATAGTAAAGTACAGTACGCCAGCTGAGTAGCTTGTGCGGAGAGGCGATAATGCATTATATACGTCGGTCAACGGCAACCTTAACGCTCCTGCCTCTCACACACAAATGCATCCTAATTAGGGATGCCCGTTAAGAAGAGTCCTTCGCGGTGTCGGATTTCGACCTTTGACGCGTGGGAACAGCGTAGCAATAAGAGCCAGTGTCCCACGCTTGACGAGAAGCATATCGCCTCTATTCGCAGCGCGCCAAACTGGCGTGCAAGGTTTTCGTTGTAGTCTTTTTACTATGGGACTTGAAGCGGTGGCCCCAATATTTTATTTTTGAATAGTTTGAAGCAAAGACCAACGCATGACTCTCGTTTTGCACTTTACGAATTCAGGTAATATTTTCGGAGTTACAACAGTCTAAAAAACCCGATTTTAGCCATTTTGAGAGGTCCGAAAATCATGTTTCTAACAAGCGTGGTTGCTGCATTTTTGAAAAACTAGAAGCATAGTTTCAAGTGTGTGTTTTTTTCGTAGGTAAACATAATATGAATAAGTTAAGCGGTTTCGCGTAAAAATGTATGCGCGTGACACGCTGCAACGCCGTCCATGCGCCAGTCGAGGACTCCTCTTAAGGGGCCCCGAAAATAATGTTTTAAGTAAGCGTGCCGAATTTTTAAAACTATAGCAACATAGCTTGAAGTGTGCATTCTTTTCTTAGATATACAAATATAATGATCCTCAAGTATAAGTTTCGTCAAAAAAAAAAAGAAGAATAATTACAACTAGCTGCAACGCGTTTCAAGTCCAAGAAGGGAGGTCACTTAAAAACAGCACCGTGTCATATTTGTAAGCCGTCTGTCTCGTTGACCGTAACACCACATCATCAGAGTTAAATAAAGTGTTGAAGGGTCTTGCAATCTTTGATGTATCCGTCGATGTGTGAAAATTTTTGGAATGACACAAGAGATTTCGTTCCATTCCATGTAAACAAGACTTTCAAGGCTGGTAATGTTTGATATGAGAGGGGTATGAAGTAGCGCCAGATCAAGGGGCGGGGGAACGTACTCTCTAACAAACGTTGATTATAAGCTTCATGCGGCACGATTCCCACGGAAGAAAATTTCCTCGAACCTGTTGGTAACCTAACTCAGGTAGACTTTATATAGATTTTCTGAAGTTTTGCAACCTCAATATCTTTTTTATTCTGTTACGGGAAACAGCGTGGAAACAAAAATTATCATGTTATGCGAGGAACTAAAGTGGACACAGCAGCAATAGCCACCACTTCGAATGTATTCTAAAATGTGAGGGGAACGATAACATGCGTCCCGACGTGATGCAAACCGTACAACAATCTCTCTATACCTTCGTTTATGACGACAAGGTTCAATCCCTCTTAATTTTGCAATGGGGCAGACGGAGTATGTAGTGTCAATGCTCAGACTTTCAACTCTCGTGAATTCGACTGCAAAAACAGAATAACCCTCATCTACGATACGAATCATCAGGCTATAGACTGAATCCCAGTCCAACTCAGTTGCATGTGTCACAGACTGCTAGCTTGCTCTCTCTTGAATTTTTCACGCGAGGGAAAAAATACCTTAGGCTTGTAGACACTACACACATGTCTGCACAAATAGAGAATAGTGTTTGATTGTAACCGGGTACAACAATGTTTTTTTTCTCCAAATTGCAGTCGAGTACAAATTTTATGTGTAGTGAGAATAATAACGATGTTTAATGTGAAACTGGTTAAAGTAATGTCGCATGCCAGTAAAAAAATTAATTTTCTCGCAGACTCTCGCAAACAAGATTTTTATCCCGCCGCATAATTAAACATGGTGCGCCCATATATCAGGGTCGTGTCCAGTTTGTTCTGTATAAACGTATTCTACTTCACTGCACATGCTCGAACCTGGTGAAACAAGCATGTCTACCATTGCAAACATCTCTGCGAACACAATCGGCGTGGTCAACGCAATGCTGCGGCGTATTTTACCATCACTTGCATCTGGTATACGTACTCTCATGTACCGTAACAAAACCACATACACTGTAAAAAAACTTCCTTGAATGTTTAGGAAGTTATTATCCCAGACGCAGTATGGTACAGTTACCATACTTCGTCTTGTAAATATGCAAACTTTTACAGATGTTACAATACAAGTCTGGTGTCTTCAGTATACATTTGACTGTTTTATAAAAAGTTTAGGAGTGCTACCATGGATGTCTGGGAAATTATTCTACCATACCTACTTTCTTAGCGCTCATATACACACGTCTGGTAAATTTACAATCTATTTTTAGAGTGTACATTTGGAAAGTCATTACGCAGAGTGAAACATGAATCGACTCCATGTTTGTAAATGTTCTATCCGCTGTGTCCTTTGAGTTTTACATTATTGACATCTTGTAGGAAGCACCCACATATTCTAAACAAAACAAACGTGCATACAATGTTTTGTAACCGTTAGGGCCAAATTATACATATGGAAGGAAGGCACTAGTCGGAAATATATAATCCAGACTACCTAGAGATAAAAAGATTCTGAAAGACCGGCGCCTTCTTTCCTTTCTACTGATAAAAGTGATTCTTCGTTGTATCTAACCAAACTGATACGTTCAGCAAAGAATCAGTCTTAATTAAGGCAACCGCCATGTGAAGGGCATGTTTGTGTGTGTGAGGCGAAAATCGATGAGGCGCTACGAGCGACACCGGACGGCGCGTGTATTGTGATATCGCCTCTACGGCCAAATTCGTAAACGTTCGCAGTGCTCCTGCCGTAACGTTTTTACTGTGGTGACCCTATCGTTTTATTGAACCCGTCACAGTGGTAAAGTTCAATGTACTTATAAACCTCAATTTCGAACAAATTCATTACATATATGTTGAGAGCCAAGTTTGAGGGCTTTAATATAATACATCGAATGTGATGGTGTCTTAAAAGTCACATTCACAAGTAATCTGAAGTGTGTTTTCTTTTCGTAGATAAGCATTGGGGACGTATGTTTACTGGTTTCTTAAAAAAAAAATCCGAACACGCTACACGCAGTTCGTGCGCCATCCAGGCGGCCGTCTTAAACACATTGGGATAAGGAAAAAATAGATTCAAAAGAAAAAGAAAAGGGCAGAGGTGAAAATCTACTGAAAGTGTACATACGTACTCAATTACATGCTCCACAGTACTTAGTTAATTCTATATTACACAACTTCCATTTTTATAATTAATCGCAAAAATTTCCATAGACTAGTTTGATACTAAAATGTTATATAAATGTAACCCGATCTTCTAAACGGTATTAGAGAACGTCGGTAATATGTATCGGCATCAGGTACCTAACTACATCTGGGAGCCTATTCTGTAACTTTTACAGTCCCTAGAGATGTACAAATATATTTATAATCATTTTAAACATTTGTTAAGTAATTAGCATTTCCAAACACGCTTTCTAAACTGAGAACATATGTTAAGTACTATTATGAAGGTGTTCAGAGCACATCCTATGGTACTGCCATGTCAATTTAAATTCTGGTAAGAAGAGATAGGTGTTACAGAATACTATATAAAGGCAGTCACGAGTGACTGTCTGTATCGCTGTCATTCTCGAAAAGACAGTCACAGGTAATGATCGTTATCAATGGTGAAGTTAGGGAATAGACCCTTAACATTGCTCCGGTAAGAAAGTATATACGTAGGCCGAGTAGTTTTACCTGTATTAAGGGGCTTCCCTACCTGCACTTAAATGCGTTGCAGCCAGTTACAGCTATTCTTTTTTTGACGAAACTGTTTAACGCGCATTATATTTGTTTATCTACGAAAAGAACACACACTTCAAACTATATCGCTATAGTTTTAAAAATTATGAACGTTTATTAGAAACATCTTTTTCGAGCCCTCAAAATGGCCAAAAATCATGGCTTTTTCAGACTGCCGTATCTGGAAAAATAACAACTGAATTAAAGAAAATAACTACAGAAACTAGCTTTAGAATTTGAACTTCGGTGCCTACAAATACAACAATGTGATCTCCACTTAAAGTTCCATAGCAAAAAGGATAGTTGTAAAGTACTGCATGCCAGCTGAGTAGCTTGCGCGGAGAGGTGATAATGCATTACATACGTCAGTCAACGACAACCTTAACGCTCCTGCCCCTCACACACAAACGCAGTCTATCTAGGGAGGCCCCTTAATAATTCATTGTAATGGAAAATAATATTTATTGCATGCTCTTTCCTTTATTTCAAGATCACTTGATCATAAAAGATTTTTCAGTAACAGTCGCCATCTGCAGGCCAGACAGTGATGTTTCCATATCAGTTTTATAGAAAACATGTCATGTGTCGTTCGAGACACTTCCCCGTCATTAAAAATATCTATAAAAATACGCACTGCTTCGATCGCCCTCTGCTGCCATGGTAACGGGCGACATGCAGAGAGAGGTAGGGGGCAAAAAAAAAAAACACCGTCTATAATCATTTGCCAGGTTCCAATTTAGCATTCAATATATTCTCTACGTTCCTCCTAACAATGAGGACACACACGTTGCTGCAGCAGGGCGGAGAAATGAATGGGGAAGGGGGTTACTATTAAGAACTCAGACAATTTTCCTCTCCCACGCGAACTGATTGAAAATTCGCTTTGCTCTTTCGAGAGAGCAGGTGAAAATATGCCCGTATAGACATTTTACCTCGTGGACCTAATATAAAGAATAACAATATCGATGTCGCGTCTCTTTCGGTTTAATGATGTCAAATGACACACGTTTCTCTCGATATTGAAGGATCTCCCAGCAAAGAATATCACGCTCCTTTTTTGTTAGGGAATTTTCTGAGGGGAACGTTTTCTTTGTTGTTGCTCCGCCTAGCGCTGCTATCATCTTCACAACTGCTTGTTCGAATGTCAGAAATGTAATCCCATAAAAGGACATTACGTTATAGGAAGCAAGTAACAGGTTTGTTAACAAGAGATTACTGATTTTTATACGGCACTTCTTTACGTATTGTCGAGTTTTTCCCCCCGTGGATGGTACAAGCTTCCTGAAAATAAGTTCCTGGAAATTAAAAGTCTAATCTTTGTAGAAAATTTAGAACTAGATTCAAGATTCTTTCAACTCAATAAGCGCAAAAAAAAAATTATTTATGTGAAACAGCTTTGACACTGTTACCGAAAGACTTAATAATTTTATTTTCATGTTCGCAAAAATAAACGATATCAATATCATTACAACTCTCGTGAAATGCCACTCATGTCTAATTTAAGTTTCAAATTTGTATCTTATGTACTTGAACTATGCTAAAAACAAACGCCTAGTCTTCTTCGACAATGCTGGTTTCTAATGTGAACTAGTCTCTTTAAACAGTTCAGTTTTAAAAGAATTTATTGACTCGAAAAGCATCATTGTGGAAAACTTCCGCTTTGATTACAGAAGTTACAGTATTATGAAATTTTTAAAATTATCGCTAACATCAAGTCGAATTTCAATAAAATTATATGAGAATCAATGTGTGAAAATATGAAATAAACTAATTACTTTGCTTTATCTTACATATTTGAAAATAACAATGCATTATGCTTGCTGTTTCCATTTTTCGACTAGCAAGATAAACAAATTAATGTACTGGTTTAACGTCTATGGATACTTACTTCTGTTTCAGTTTTTTCTTTTAATTTCGTCTACGTTATGTCACACAAATATGTTTGGATATAGTGTTCATTAATTTTAACATAAAATAACGCTTGAGAACTGTAATTCATCGTTTATGTATATAATGTGTAACATCTAACGTACTAAATAAAGAAAAGGCGAAATGTTTAAAACTAGGTCTACGTAGTTTTTTTTTCGTTATAAAACACGTTTCAGTAAATATACACTGTAAAAACTTTTCTCCGTCGATTTATGGAATTTCCGGTAAATATTTCTCCGTATACCTCCGTGAATTCATGGAAACTTAGTTCTTAGTCCAACAGAAGTTTTCGTAAAACAGTTTCATCACACGGAACTAAGCCATATTTACATGTCAATAAAGCTACAATTGTATTTCTACAGAACGGTGATGTTATTAAAATATTTCCGTAATATTTACATCTGTCTAACCCATACATTTGAGATTTATTCCGTGCAAGTGTCCGCAGCAGACTTATGGACATATTACGTATGATTCCGTAATGTATATTTACGATAGACATTCCGTATTTTACTTTTGTGGACACTATTTCCGTTTATTAACGGTACATTTCCGTCAAAATTTATAACGGTGTACATGAGAGTATTTCAAGTGGCATCAAATGCCAGTGGAATTGTTAGTATGTTACTAAGGAATACTAAACAACAGTTCCTAAAAACTCTCACAAACATTAGGTGGCACTGTTAAAAATAACTTTCGTTATTTTACGGAGAAGTGCTGGTAAAAACTTCTCCAGAAGAGTTCGTTAATTTACGGAAGGCAACTAGCTCCACTTATGTAAACTTGCATATATATGTGACTTCTTTAGGGTGCAGGCGCAATAATGCGTTGTCATTTATTTAGTTTTTTTCTCACAGTTTTACATATGTTTGATTAATGAAACATAATTGTGTATAACTGTGTTACAAAGTAATGTTTCCGTTGATTAAACAGAGTTTCCGTAAACTTGCCCGTAAATTCACGGAAATTTTTAACAGTGTACAAACAACCATAGAATATTAAAATAATATAAATAACGTGGTTGCATTAAAAACACATACACTAGAAACATTCTACAAATATTAACGGTACGGCTTAGAAGTATACCTATAAAGATAAATATCTTACGATAACACTACCCTAAATTCAAAACATCAGGAACATATAGGGAATGTAATTTATTTTACGAGAGTTACTGAAAAAGTGCTGTTAACTGGTCTGCTAAACATTTTTATTTTCTTATTATGATTATTATTTTAGTGAAAGACTTCACGCCTCGTCAGATTTTTTGGACTCTGTGGAACATAAAAGGGTTAGTGCGGGATGTTAGACAAGATAAGATACTACAGGATATTTACTATCAGTTGATTACATGAACGCGTCTTGATTGCGTGGTCATAGTCCGTTGGAACGTGTACCCACAGCAGAGCAAGGTGGGGGAAGCCGCTTTCCGTGCGTGCGTTATTAGTGCTACTAATTATTGTTTGCTATGTTTGCCGACGTCCGTTGATTACTGCGCGTTCTCAGGACAAGCCGCGATGTGTGCCAAAATCGAACCGTCTGCCTTGCCTTTGGTCTGACGTTGGACGTCCGTCGAGTACCCCCTGTCACTCCTTCCCAAATTTACACCATCCCATCCCACAAAAACCAACTTTGGCCCCGAAGTGTGTCTGATGAGATTTATTGATAGCGTAGTTACGATTTTATGCAAACATAATAGGCTTCAATCAAAAGCTTGCTACCGCATTATTTCGTGTTTCTCAATTGTCCTTAAAGTTTCAACAAATAATGAACATGGAGTAGTAAACCAGAGAAACGTGAAAATAATATTTCACCAAGTGCCAAGAGTTGAAAATTTATTTTCTCATTTTATGCAATAAAGCCGAAGGCAATGCAGTGTGAGTAGGAGATTAATTCTATTGCATGTTCGTGACCTTTATATCATTTTCGTTAGTGTATGTTTACGTGTTACATAACCGGCAGTAATTTACTTTAATTAAGTTTAGTTCAACTGAAACAATAATGAGTAGGACGGTATTCAGTTCTCCATTCAGACGGGAGCACTTAGGTGAGTTGTTATTACGCATCTGTAAATATTTTTGTTTGTAGTGGATTATTATTTTAAAAAAGTTAATTCAGCCATGTTGAATTTAAATGACATACTTTATAGCTCTATAATTTGCCAAATTTTATGTTACTAGGTTGAGGTTAAGTAAGGTAAGGTAAGTGGGCTTTACGTCACGTCGATAACGAGGTCATTAGAGACGATGACACAACTTGGTACAATGGCAGGAGCTGGGACAGGAGTCGGCCATGGCCTTTGTTAAGGAACCTTTTCATAATTCGCCTGGAGTGATATGGGAAACCATAGAAAAACTAAAATCAGGATGATCGGAGCTGGGGATTGAATGTGAGAGAGAGATTTTCGGTCAGCGCTTAACATCGAGGTCTTTAGCGCTGGTGAGGGGTGACATGAGGTGAGTATGGAGCAGCGACGGAATGAATGGGCGGGGGAAACGGGAGATCCCAGAGAAAATGCGCCGACCAGCGGCATCGTCCGGCACGATTCCCACATCCTGGGACCGACCTCACCGGGAATCGAACCCGGATCGCCTTGGTGGGAGGCGAGAGGTCAGTCCCCTCGGCTACCGCGGCCCCACGGGAACTGCACCCGGGCCCTCATGTTGAGTCACATTGCTCGGTGGGAATAGGCTACGCAGTTTCTGGATTATCACTACAAAATATATTTATTGCCAAACAAAATGACAGGTCGGTAACGTTATACACTGTTTAATGTAATGTACGGATGACTAATTATCAAAATATAAAATCTGGATAGAGTCGTTTAAGTTGTTCGACAAATACAACATACAAACTTTATTTATTCATTGTGTACACTGTCTATGAGGAAGATGTCCTGACACGGTGTAATACTCTTCAGCAAGAGAAAGTTACTCTCTTTTTGTCGCTGAAAGCTAGTAGTATAATTTAGTTGAAGATTAGCCTTATTTGCATCTGGCGGTGTACAATCATTTACATAAAATTATGTTAATATGATAATCTGGAATTGTAGATACATGTTTCGTATCAATAAATGCATTGACATGTGTGGAACTGCTTATATAAATCGTATGAAAAAATTATATATATATATATATATATATATATATATATATATATATATATATATATATATATATAAGTATACGACTTTGTGCAGTGTACAATGTATACATATTTTAAATTTTATTTAGACAGTTTTAACGATGCTATGTAATTTTGTTGTTCCAGACTTGAAAGAGAAGTATTCCGTCTTCAGTGTGCCAAAAGTTAAGTTGATCGACTGTTGTAGCAGAAGGCAATACCAAGGAAGGAATTTTTAAAAGACCGGACACTGTGTAAACGAGAAACATTTCATTTGCGCACATCTGTAATAAACGCATTCGAACAAAAGCTATTATTCCCTGCCCTGCAAAATTTTAGAGTCGTTGCAATGTGTGTCTGCATGCATAAGATGTTATTGTTAAAGCAGCAAGCCTATGTTACTAGAATTCTAACATTATTTCCCATTTACAAGTGAAATTGTTGGTCATGAAGACCAAATAGCCAACAGCGCATTGCCGACGTGACATACACCATGTGCAAAACAAACTTTTCCAGTCACAACCGCTGAAAATAAAGGATAAGGTAGGTTAGGTCAGGGTACAATACCAACAATCATTAAAAGATACTACAACAAATATTCTAACAAAACAGTTTCCCATTTTTGTAGATTTTGTGGTTTCAAGCCCTTATTTTTCTAAAAACCGTTTTTAATTTTTTACTCGAAAGTAAAGCATACTACCTCATAATGTTATATATATATATAAACGTCAGCTGATAAAATATCTACTCGGCAAAAAATCTCATCGAAATTTGATGAGTAGTTCAGATTTTATTGACGGATGAGTGTTCCAGTCACCCGCTCGACATCCTACCTTTCCATACCCCTTATTTCTATTAATTGAAAATAACGTGAATATTTTAACCAAATGCTTTGAAAAAATTTGAGACAGTGTACTGTCATACAATACACAATTTTGCGAGAACATATTTTTTTAAATAATGTACGGTTTGCTAGCAAACAATTATTTTGCTTCATTTTGGCATATTTAGCAAAAAAAATATGTGTTATTTCATGGGCAAAAATATAAAAATCCGCTCGGTGTATTGCAACAGAAAAATTCAGATACAAACGATGACATATAAATGTTAAGACTGACAAAATAAATGTTTGATATATGTATTAATTTGCGTTAAAAATAATATTTTCTAAACCACTGCAAAACTAAAGAGCGAAGCCTTATACAGCGACAAATCACGCCTAGTTTCAAGGAGCCGAATTTCCACCATCATACAGTTAATTAACCTAAAGGGTTTGTAATTCAACTTGAAAACTAATTCTAACGAGTGACAGAGATGTGTGATTGTTTTGTGCCCGAAAGCTTTGTTGAGCTCCGTGTTGTCTAAGCAATCCTAATAATTGAAAACTTTTATCTTAAACTATCTGCCGCAGTCGTTAATGAATTTTGTATCTCATTGCTGGCACATATAATATAATAGAGGCATTCATGCCATACGTCACACGCATATGAACCTAATTGAATAAATGCTTAGTATGAGGGTATCCATAATGGGGGTTGGTTACAAACTACTTTACAGCTGACTCATGGCCTAAGTGGAATCTGAGTGCTAGCAGTAATAGATTTTGGTTACAACCATCGTGATTTGCATGGTAAAAACAAATGACAGTTGCACAATACGTACAAACTCAAACACCCTTGAATATCACATTAGACACTATGTAAAATTTCAATCTGTTTTCTAAGGGGCGCAATTGTTTTATTTTATTACAAAAACAATTTTTTTTGTCAAAATAAGTACAGTGAACTGAAAAATGGTGCACAAATAGTGAAAGACGATATTCGAAAAGGAGGGAAAGAAATGCGCAATTTTAATTTTGCATCAGTCCAGCAGTAGACTAGTTTTTAAATCATGTCCTTCTGTCCTTTATTGACACCGTAAAAACAGTAGCATCTCCAAAAAGACTTGTCGTATCTTTTCAAATTCTCCCGTCATTTGTCTCCAAAGTGTCTCACGAAGTTAATCTCCTTTCACAGCGAGAAACTTTTCTTCAGAGCAAAAGTCTGCCTTGAAGTCGGAACAAAGGCTCGTTTCACTTAAAATTTTCCGGGCAGACAAAGATCAAAATTAATTTACGCTGTACTAAAATTACACAGTTAAATATTTAACGCTAAGTGCATAATTCGCTTGGCAATCATATTCACAAGAATTGTAATTAGTCAACCAGTGGAAGGAGAAGAAGAGAGAGGACAGGGCTACAGAAAGTTGACTACGAGAAATACATTTTGTCATCTTCACAGGGTGTTTATCGAAACAAACGTTACTTTCTAGCCGAGGTTTTAAATTCAATGGGTAACTACACCAGACATCATTACGTGAACGACGAACGATTTTTATCTTTCACAACCCTAGAGAGAGAGAGAGAGAGAGAGAGAGCAGTTATAAAAATGTTTGTCACTTGTTTTGCTGTAGGCCAATATTACACTTTACAATATACAGAATGTTGCAAAGTTCCATGTCAATATTTTTGGGTAACAATCCTCACGTGTAGAGGAACGAAAAATGTTATATGAACGTAGGTCCAAAAACGCACCGTTTCTGCGCTACGGTTGGCAATTCATGACGTATGGTTGATAGCGCGCGGGTAGGATCATGTTGCTGTGGGGCATCATTACAGCAGTACATAACATGTTACTATGCCACACACTACGCCACTAACACACAGACAGTAGGAACAACTGTGACACAGCAACATGATCCTGCCAGCGCGCTATCAACCATACGTCATATATTGCCAACTGTAGCGCAGAAACGGTGCGTTTTTGGACCTATGTTCAATAACCCTTTTTGTTCCTCTACACGTGAGGATTGTTTTCCTAGAATATTGACATGGAATTTTGCAACATCCTGTATATGTACGTCAGTGTAAGATATGTTACATTCGAAAACATCTTTCGGGGTTTACAGATGCACAGGCAGACAATATGACTTTGAAATGTAATCATTCTGATTTATTTTACGTATACAGGCCAACACGTTTGTACTCTTCAGTAGCTAAAATACTTGACTACTCTACAATCACGCAAACTCACCATTAAGACAAAGACACCTACGTCTTATGTAATACCCATAAAACTCGTCTCCCAGCGCATGAGTCACGGAGTCCCAACTTTATGGGCGAAACTGTGTTCTTATATAAATGGTGCGGAAAACTGAGTAACAAAGGCCTACTTCAAATCTACCTTAAGAGGCTGTGTCAGTGTTTCAGGCGCATGTATGCAACCCGCATTAACCCCATATAAATCAAGGCTAATATTACTATCGCTCTAGCAATAAGAGTATTACACATATCACAATTATCTTCCCGTTTTATCAAATACACAGTCGTTCTTATTTTCTCTGTTTTCGTCGTTGTCAAGTTTAAAGAATGGTTGACTACA
>PNEQ01011266.1:0-28771 GCA_003012365.1 Medauroidea extradentata | reverse complement strand
ACGATAGTAATATTAGCCTTGATTTATATGGGGTTAATGCGGGTTGCATACATGCGCCTGAAACACTGACACGGCCTCTTAAATACTGAAATACGCAAATATAAAGTTGGTACAAAAGTCTTAATTTTGTTAAAATTATGTATGCAAGTCATTTTGTCAGTAAAATTAGATTTTTAATATACTTGAATAACTTCGCTGTGTATCAGCACACACGTGCTTCTTTTACAACATTTAACCATTTGTACTTGAAAAATGCTCAAAGGTGTATTTCGTCTTATTTTTTTCGTAGAAATTAATTATCTGAATTAATAATAATACGAGGATTGATGCATCACTGAAACAAATAAATACTTTAAAGTAAAAAACACGAATTTGCAATCATAAACGCAAAACACAGTAAATATTAGCAACAAAAGTGATGTATTAATCTAATACAGAAAAATTGAGGGTGATTTTGAGTTTTGAGATATATGTAATTGCGTGACAATTACCTTTTTTCAGGTTTTTTTATTACTATTTATTTATTCTAGAAAAAAGTTCGTATGATGTAAGAAGAATCATGGAAGTTTAGGAAAAAGGGCAGTGAGGTGGTTGGTGATGGCTCTTGGACTAATAATCAGATCACATGAATGCTTGCCATGAGCGAGAAGAAATTCAGTAATGAAAATTCACATCGATTAAATGTTTGTAATCGCCTGCCGTTTCGCAAGTTTGATGTCGTACCTATTAAAACTGTCAAAATCAGCCAGCGTTCATAAAAGAGCTAAGTGGCAATCATACATTTAATCAATATCTTATCTTGTTTATCAGCTTCTTTCGCCCATTTTAACATTTTGATCCTAGGATAGCAAAGTGTTGATATTTGTATGCTTTATTGTTTCACGGCTGTGTACTCGGAGTTTTTAAGTACGTAGGTCATTCGCTATAAAGTAAGCACCATTTAAATCTTAAGCAACCGACTATTACCTCTGATAAATATGTTACTTCGCCCTCGGACGTTAACTTTTGGGTACAGAAAAACGTAGGTATATACACTTTGTTTATTAGTTTATATTCATTTAAATCTTGTTATCCACATTATTGATGTAATGAGCCATTTGGGTGATCAAATTGGCGTGCATATAAGCACGAAAACCATACTTATGACTGTTTCGTTACCAAAACAGCAGACGCAACTTTCTTCTCCCGAGATGAAAATTCGAAAATTACGTTGCACTAAATATGAATATATGTTCTCTTCCCGCTGTTTTCAGGTCATATTAATGATAAGAGTCACTTGAAGCTTTATTTTTTTTCATTACAGTGTGTCTGCATTCGTAATAAAACAATAAGCCTATGTTGCATGTTTTGAATTAATTATTTGCCAAGGAGGAATCTTTCGTGCTTTCAGTTGGACCGGTACGTTTCGTCCGCTGTTGTGATTCTAGGGAGGAGAAAAAAAAAAGAGTAATTTCCATAATAAGTCAACTATCACGTCGCATAATGCACCTCAGTTTAGCACTCCGCCCATTCCCCCGGTGCTCTGGTCCACAATGGCCTACTGAATTGCATCTTAATTGAAACCAATTTCGCTAATTAATCTGCACAAATGGGAAAATTGCGGGGCGCAAATTCATCCCTCCTTTACCTCCACCACCCCTCTCTCGCGTGCTCGCCTTCCCATCCTTCACAAGTCACGCAGCGAGAGCTCGGGCCCTCGATCATTTAATGTTTTGTTCGAGGTAATTGCGACTATTGTTGGCAATCCACAATGGCAGGGGTAATCGGATGTCCAATAGTGGGCCGACACCCCCTAGATACGGCTTGGGAGCAACCCGCATAGTCGCGTAGCGCTCAACTTAGTGGTAACCATGCATATATATCTCATACACACTCAACTTGCCTCGAATTTACTTAGTAAGTTGCGAGAAAAAAAATATGAAAAATCGTGACAAAATGAAAACACTTTTCAAAGATCGGTAGTGAATTATTTATCCATACACGATAAACATAAAATCTCCCCTTAACTTTTTGACGTTTATCTGAATCAGAGTTAAGTTGCGTTTGAGCGATGGAGAAAAGAGTGTGTCTATCAATGTCTTGATCACTTATTTTGTAAATAAAATTATTAAAGATTTTCATTTGTTCCTAGGAATTTAAAGAATAATTTTTTTTCCGTTATCAAATGACCCGCTTTTAATTTAATTAATGTTTGCGTACCAGTACACACCGATTACTAATTATGTTTGTCGAGACTCGGTTTATGTAACCTAACATTGCATCCTTGTACAGTTAGGCTCAAATGCACTTGCTCTCCGTATAATATAATTTGAAACGGACAAACATACATTTCGTAGTAAGTAGTAACTATAACTTCCTGTATCGTCTTGCTGTTGATCCTGACACTATATATGATTTGAATAATTATACGTCACTTATCGACATGAAATTCACAATTCTGCTGGTCAATATTATACAATAATGATTATTTACACTTTTTTCCTAACTTATAAAATGCCTATTGTAAGTATAGGCCTACAGCTAATAAACCCTGTCTATATCGCACACAAAACCGTCCTTGAATTATCCATGTTACTGTTCTCTTAAAACGTACCTTTCCAGAAATCTCTAGCTATTTACAGTAATAGTCAAACCTTATTGTCTGCCTCACACCCGCAAATGGACTGTCCAAAGACGCTCCCACAGTTCCGCCGCCTACACACTTGTCACACTGTCGTCTTTTGAAGCGCTGATCCCGCGCCACTCCTTGCCGTCGCCGTCGTCTCCACCACATCAACTCTCTATGTCGGTCGTCGTGAGCTATATTTATTACCGGCTACGACGACGTCCAGATCATTCTCACAGTTTTGGATGGAACAGGATTCTGCGAGACTTAGTCGTTATGGCAGCCTTCCATGATAGCCTAGGCGCGTGCCCTGTCTTAACTGTGACGACCGATGCAAACCTCCGAAACTATTCGTGATGTCAGCAGGAGATGGAGAGGAGGAGGCAGCCATTTATGTCTGCCTGTCGTTTGTGAAAGAGGGGGAAGTGGTGTGGTTCGTGACGTCGCCCAAGCACAGTCAACCACTTTCTCGTTGAATTATGCGATATATTATGATATTATTAATATTCATCTTTTTTGAAAATATTTATAAGATAGATGATTTTACTAAAAAAATATACTTACATAACAAGTTCTAAAATTAATTTAGACAAGATAACTATTATTTTCTTTGTATAATCGTATAAATTATTGTCATCGATAAACATGAAGAAATAAGGTTTTCTCAGAAAGAAACGTCCCTGCAGCGTCCATAATAGAAACACGTCTTTGACTTCGCCAAAAATAACGAAGACTCATGTGTTTATAACACGTTACACGTTTTATTTACTGCATTTTTGCAGTTTGTAAACATTCCTCTTTCGTAAACAATATATATGGTACTATTTGATATCTTTTATAGTTTCGGTAACGGTTTTTATCTAGCTCTGCATATTGAAAAGTCAGTTACAATGCTTCAAAGACATGGCAGCCACTTTTGCTCAACATCTGTTTGTTAACTATTAAAAACAAATTCTTTGTGCCTACGTTAGACTTGTTTACGAATAATGTTAGGGAGATTGGTGCATTCTGTGTAGTTCATTTTTTTTAATTTGTGAGATAATACAATCCCTTTATTAATACATTTTTTGTTGCACCATGTGTATTTGAATTGTTTAGAAATTAAATTGTTCCAATGAGCCCAGAAACATATTTTTACGGCCAATGCAAAAATAAAAGTATTACAATTACCATGTATATTTTTACGGTAGTTAATTAACAGTATACTAGCAATGATTTGAGCTATAGTAACCATGTCTGAATTGGTTTTACTGTTTAGATCGTTGAACAATCACAGAATAACTTTGTCACGAAAATTAAATATTTCGTTACAAAATATCGTTTCACTCTATCAGTGTAATAAGTATAAGTCATTAAGTAAAGCATATATTCTCATTCAACTGAATCGGGCGTTTCGAAAATGTGCGACTTCTAAAATCCTAACAACAGCCTCAAGAATGCAGTTGCAGCTACCAGTTTTTTTTGTCAGGACATGTAACAGTGACCATTCTACCGGACACCCTATGCACTTTTTTTTTCAGGTTTCCATTCATCCTTAAGGCCATGGTCTTTCATTTATTTCAAACTACTGCAAATAACTCGAATATTTTTTTACAAAATGCTTTGAAAAAAATTCGAGGCTGTTTACAGTCATACGTTACACAATTTTGCGAGAGTGTTTTTTTTTTTTTTTTTTTAATAATGTGCCGTTTGCTAGCAAAAAATTATTTTGCTTAATTTTGGCTTATTTTGACCACAAAATATCTTATATTTCAGGGACAAAAATCTAAAAATCAGTTTGATGTATTGCAACAGAAAAATTCAGATACAAACGATGATATATGAGTCATAAAACTGTAAGCATGTATTTTTGATATATGTATTAATTTGTGTTAAAAAATTATTTTCGAAACCGCTGCAAAACTAAAGAACGACGCCTTAAGAATATTTACGTACCCGACGACAATTTTCTGTTTTACTTTTCAGTTTCGTATGTGTTTCTAGTACAGTGACAATGACTAAAATGGAGGGATTTCGAGACTTTTTTTTAAATAATTTCTGTACAGAAATTTCAGAGTTGTCTAAAAATGATCGGTGCATGCTATGAATTTAATTGCAAGTAGAAATACAATACACATTCAATTAATATTACTACATAATTGTTTAAGGACCATAAAAACCTCTCACCTCACCTTCTATCTGTATTCAACCTGAAGTGGACGGACGAATTTGGACTGAAATTTAACTACAAGCACACCAGGAATGAACTGAAGTAGGAGCGAAGTGACTCAGTCCAGTCGGCGAGGTGGACTGGAGTGTAGAATCCAGATTGAAACGTTTAGGCTACTTTAAACACCCATCGGACTGAACTGAGCGAAGACGAAGTGGTAGCTGAGTATTTGCTTTTATTATGTAGGAGGTTAAAGTATTCTTGGGCTTTCTAAATAAAACTGTTTAATGTCGTAAAAATAACGGGAAGAACAAACTAAATCGAAATAATTATTCCGACGAATACATTCAGACAAAAAAATATACCAAATCTTACAACTCTTGGTTTTTCGACAGTCAGTTGTTCTGTAGTAGTTCAGTGTCTGGCAAAAATATGTACCTACACAATGTTCAGTCTGGGTTTACTCCGTGTATACATGTCAATCTAGAGCGAAAATGTTACCATATACCATTTCAATCCACGTTAATTTTAGGTTCGGTCTAAGTTGAATCCAATTAAAGTTCAATTCAGTCCAGAATTTTACTATAAACGCGCCGCATATGTCAGAACGAGTGACAGGCAGGAAGGCTGAATGCCCAGTTGGGCACTTGGTGCTTAGAGGTGACTATTCAAGTGGTGAGTCGACAAAAGTTGGCCTTAAGGCGACCGCCTGGTAAAGGGCATGTTTGTGTGTGTGCGGCGAAAATTGATGAGGCGCTAGGAGCAACGTCGGCCAGCACATGTACAGTGATATCGCCTCTACGGACAAAGTCGTAAACGCGCGTGCACTGTTCCCGCCGTAACGATTTTACTGTGGGACTTTAAGCGATGACCTTGCAACCCTATTGAACACGTCACAGTACCAAAGCCCAATGTAGCCTACTTGTAGACTTTAATTTCGAACAAATCTGTTACATATATCTCGAGAAACAACCGTGTGAAAAAGTCGATTTTCGCCAAGTTTGAGAGCATTAAAATAATGCTTCCAATGTGCGTGGCGTTTTGAAAGTCACGTTTACAAGTAGTCTGAAGTGTGTTTTCTTTTCGTGGATAAGCATTGTGGACGCACGTTTACTTGTCTCTGAGAGAGAAAAAACGTAACTCCGAACGACTCCGAACACGCTGCACACAGTTCGAGCGCCAGCCACGCAGTCGCCTTAAGGTATTTAAACAATTAAAAACTTAGGCAGTAATAAGAAGACTTATTAATTAAGCAATAGTCACAATAATTTATAGTACACGATAATGAGGTCGCTGCCTAACGTTAAGCCAATTGGAACACACTTTCAATGGTGTATTTTTGACTTCATAGATTATACCGAAAGCTGTGGTTGGAGAAGTAATGAGGAAATAATAATTGAGAGACTTTTAAACTATGCTAGGTTAATATTTGCAGCAAAACTTGATTAACAGGACAAATTTTATTTCTTTTCTTTAAAAATACCCCGGCGTGTTCGTGTGTGTATTTTGTAGGTTAAGACAAGATGTTACTTATCGGGTAAGTTACGAACTCTACTCTGAATTGTCAGTGGAAACATTCGACTAGTATGTGCAGGTTAATCTCCTGGCAGTAGCTTTAAAGAGGCGAGGAATGAATTCTCGTGTAACAAATCTTCAATAATAGGAAAATACTCTCATTGGTAGATTCCTTCAGGCATGTTGTCACGTGGTTATGGTGTACTGTAGGGTCTAATACCGCTTCCTTTGAAAAACGACTACGCTTCGCCACATACGTTTTGCTTACTTTGAGATGGGAGCGCTGCTGGCACAGTGGTTAGGGCACTCGCCTTCCTCCAAGACGGTCTATGGTCGACCCATGTTTGTTCGTGTGAAGTCTGGGTCGAGCGATGCCGTTGTTCGGCGAGTTTTCTCGAGGAACTCCCATCTAACCCACACTTTCATTCTGGCATTTCTCTAAATTCATCTCATTCAACTTTCACTGGCTCTCAGAAGTTAAGAGCCACCGAAATTTCTACACTCAGACATGGATACTCTGCTATAAAGTCACATATATTTAGATTTAATCCTCGCTCAAGTTAATACGTTGAGTTTCTATTAGACCATATTCGTTGAAACTGTACTTATAACATAAGCCAATAAAAAAATTGTAAAATACTCGAAATTATTACGTAAACAAGTAAGGTAAATACTAGAGAATTTGCCGCCTTGACCTGAAGCAAATTTTCCCATTCAATATCTTCTGCACATTTGGGCAGTGTTATTTTTTCATCATGGAAAGTTTATGAACTGCACGTGAGAATTTGACACTGCATCATAATTTTGCAGTGAAAATATAGTTACTGACTTTAGGGTCGGCTTATTGTTTTTTACTTCAAAGAAGTGAATCTAAATTATTTGTGTAGCGCACTGCTGTAGTGAGGTATTGTTTATATTTGCGGCATATTACGTTTTCTCCAGCAAAATAACTAGCACAGTCTTACGGTGGAAGCCAAATCCTGTTTCATGACCTACAATTTTAAACTTAAATGGGTCACCGTAACAATACATTGTGCATGCCTTCCCCTCATCCAACCCACATTTGAATTCAAGAACTTTTTATATATCGAGAACTACAGTACATAAGCCGTTACGAAATTACGTTTCCGGTATCGTTAATGATTCCTGACGTCGCTGCTAGATCCGCTCTCGACAGGATAGCCCTGGCTGAGTGGCAGGTGGCGTGAAGGTGCCTTATTGGCGGGGGGGGGGGGAGTTGAGGCCGGGTCTCGCAAGGGGATTAAGACTGCGCTAATGCTCAGCTAATTCGCTAGGTACGAACAGGGTAGAAAGTGAGAGAGGCAGGGCGTCAAAGAGCGAGAGAGCATGCCCACAGCGCATGGACCACGGGGTTCTTGGCAATTGCTGCGAGCGGCCGTTGGTTGACGATGGAGTGGGGAGGACGCCTGGGTGTAAGCCAGTGTCGAGGAGGGAGAAACATGGGGAAGGGGCGTAATTGGCAGGAGATGGAGATGAAGAACCGCGGACAAATTGGCCAAGAGGGAGGAAATGAAAAGAAAGGGCTTGCGTGGCGGAGGAAGAGGAGAATGTGGGGGGTGCGGGTGTAATGCGGCTCCGGCGACGGATAATGGCGCTAGTTAGCCGGCGGGACACGTAATATTCTGTAACGAGAGGGCATTACAAGGGCTCGTCGCACACGCGAGAGCAGATCCCCTCGGCTCCTGGGGGTAGGACGACCCATGAGGTCCACCGTCTAGCCGGCAGGGGCGGGGGAACAACCCTGACGAGCTTATTTAAAGTATTTGTTAACTCCCTCGATCTAAAACATGACTCCCACTGTCGTACAAGAGCATGTTGCTTGCACATCACTACCTTTTTGAAACAATGTTTCCTTCTGCTAGCGTAAACCGGAGTTACTTCGGCCCTGCAGGGTGACTTCGGCCCAATCATTATAATAATAGTATTGGAGTCATTGGGAGAAGAAATGGGTAGCTGGAACTTAGTGCTCGGACGTTTTACGATGGAATGGTGTTACGCAGAAGGAATCTAAGCCACAAGCGTAAAGAACAGACAAAAAGCAAGCTCCTAAATTATTATAATTTAATACTTCAGTAGCCAAGCATCCAAAGTAAAACGTCTGTTTCTGTATAACACCATACGTTCAATTCGTTTTAAGTTAAAAACTTTCAGTGGCTAAGCACCAAGTGCTCTAGGGCATACGGCACTTATGAATGACTTAGAGACCTGAGAAATTCGCGTTTCTTTTCGGTCACAAGCTATAATTCAAGTTCGTGTAACGTTCGCTATTGAGCTTTGAGACTTAACCGTCACCTCTTGGAGGACGCTGAGTTTGTGATATCACTGTGAGCGAGCAGCCAATGAGCAGCCGCTGTCTACTTGAGTACACAGATATTCCTGCAGGTCAGTGAAATCGCGAATTTTTTTCGTCTCTAGCAATGACTAAACAAAACTCTTAGTTGCCTGTGGAACCATTTGACTAGTAGGTACAGGTATACACATCAGCTAGAAGTGAGTACGAAGTACTAAGGCCGCGGTTACACGGGCCTCGGAACTAGTTTAAATTAAACTTGATCAGCCGTACGTGTGGTCACATGGTGTCTGAAGTAGTTCATATCGTTGCTGCTTCCTATTCAAACTGAACAGGTTGTAAAGGTTCTTCACCTAAACAACATGCCTTGCTGTGATTGGCTCGTTATACGTCAACAAGCATTGCGCACAAGATGGCTGACAACCCCGTATTATGTTGCAGCAGCGGAAATTAGTAATTAAAATGTTTTGGTGGCTACGTATAAGTAAAAATAGTTTCATATTAAATTATGAGCCCTTCAATATATTTGCAACGGAAAAAGAATGTATGACATTTCAAGTACTTTTGTATGTATGAAGCAGGCACGTGGTCGTTTGCGGCAAAAGTAACTTTTCGAGAATCCTTGCCACGTTCCATAGTGTAATATTGGTTTAAATGTTTTGTGTCACGAAGAATTTTCGTCACCACGTAACACATTGCTCCAACATATGAGTGTGTTACAAGCTTTGGGACGGGGTAAGTAGAGCTTTCGAAAGGTTATGTTTATCGCGACCGACGCAACTTTTAATATGTAAACAAGTGTGTTCAAAAAATATAACGTAAATTTGACGTATCTCCAGCTACTTTCTTCTATTTACCTTTTGTAAATAGGTTAAACCAAACATAACCTCAAAACAATATACTGTCAGCAGTAGTAGTTCCCGAAACGTCGCATCTGTTGTCTCGAGAAGACTACTATTTTTTTCGTCTGTTTTTGTCTGTGTTGTATTTAGCCTGCGTTCACATCCATTCGTGTTGTCGTTTTTTAATACACCTCAATTTTGTTGGATTTTGTTAATTTTATGACTGTCTTTTGGTGTTGGTTTTTTTTTTTTTTTGTGTCTTCTTTCTCCAGTTGACTAAATTCCACTTGGGAATTAATTTTGTGATGTTTTGAATCTTTTTTGTCCTCGTGTGGTCTTCTGAGATACGACAATATGCCTTTAAGGAATTATCAGAATGTTCTATGTCTGTTGACTACACCTCACTGGCTTTTCTTTGTTTTTTTTTTTTTTTTGTGGGTATTTATGCAATGCGGCAGCATTCGCCCACAATGGCGTACATAAAAAAACTGTTGTGTTTATACATGCACAGTGATCATAATATGTTAAGTATTTATCCCAGAGTCTCCACATTTTGAACGAAGGAGTTTCGTACATTTTACTTTATTCACATAGAGGTGTTGGTGGACTTATTTCTGGGCAACAGTCTATCCAATGTCAACTGAATGAGTGTTACTTGTCTACAACTACGCAGGTTGTGTTAAAAGTGTGATTTAAAAAAACACATTTGTGTAAATGTATGTGAATACGCAAACATTAATATATTTGTATTATTCTGTAGTGAGTATTGATCGTCAAACCGTTAGCTGTATAGTGCGATGGAAAATCGACAGTAAACAACAACTTTAAAAAATAGGTTTATTTGCCCACCTAGAATCTGCCAAATTTTTAATCCTACAAAAAATGAAGATATTTTTATCGGAAATTTGGTCTACTTTAACTTTGTATAAGATATCTTTGTCAGTGGTTGGGGGAATTAAAAAAAATCACTTCCGGGTTACAACCCAAGCACCCTCGGAGAATTTGAGTACATTGTAGAGTAACACCATCTAATAACCAGTGGCGGATTTAGAAGGAGGTATGTGTCCCGGCCCCCCCTTTTTAGGTCAGATTTATTTTCTTTTTTAATTTTTTCTAATTAAATTTTTTATTTGCACTATTTATTAACTTTGTAAGACATACTTTATTTAAAAAATTTCTTATATAATTAAATTTTTTGTGTGTAAACTCCTTAAAAAGCACCATTTTGCATCTCTAAAATCGAAATTTTCCCGGAGAAGGACTCCCGACCTCCCGCTATTGGTTTGGGAATGGTATGTAGGACACACCTTTTAAGGATCCCCCTTCTCTCAATGCTAGATCCGTCACTGCGAATAACTGTAGCAAGTTTCAAATATTCTGGATTTTTTTAATAACCTTCTTTTGGTCTAATATGACTTGGCTACAATGTGAAAAGAACTACTGAGAAGGGCGTTATGATTTCGCATCAGTCACCATATTGAATTTTATTATTTTACGCATTTGTTATAATTCTGAGAAGAAAACTGTTAAACATGTGATTATACAGTAAATTCTGTGTACTTTACGTTACACTTAACAGATCTTGATATTTTCTTTTCAGAATTTCAAAAAAAGCGAAAATTAAAATATTCCAATAGGCCAATTTTAAGTTTAGCCGAGCATTAAGGGGCCTATATAGCCGCGCATGAACAGTGAAACGAGTCTCGTTTCTTGTTTTACTCGCAAAACCTCTAAATTTATTCCAAATATTTGCTACAAAATCACACAGTTAAAATTATACTACTACAATTTGAAAAATGCATCCCGGTTATTAGAAACGCGATTTTGTGGCTCTCAAAACAGTAACAGTTATAATTTTAGACTGCTGTAACTATTAAAAAAACACTCCAGATTCGTAAAACACAACACTAGAAACGTGCGTTGGACTTGGTTACAAGCTACCCACTAATAAAATTGTGGGGTTGCCGGCTAGATTCCCATAAAACAAAAGTATAACGAAAACACTGCATGCCAGTTAAGTGTGCTGCCAATAGAAGCGAAGTGGTTACCATCGAGTTTGGTAAACTTAGCTTTATCGTTCCCTGTCTCCGCGCATCAAAAGCATGGACGGCGTTGCAGGCTGTTGTCACGCGTATTCTTTCTTCACGCGAAACCGCTTAACATATTCATATTATATTTATCTACTAAAAGAACACACACTTGTAACTATGCTTCTATGTTTTCAAAATTTCAGCACGCTTGTTAGAAACAGGATTTTCGGACCTCTAAAAATGTATTTTTTTTAGACTGCTGTAACTCCGAAAAAAATATCTGAATTCGTAAATTGTAAAGCGAGAGGAATGCGTTGGTCTTTACTTCATACTACTCAAAAATAAAATATTGCGGTCACCGCTTGAAGTCCCGTAGGAAAAGACTACAAGGAAAACCTTGCACGGCAGTTTGGCACGCTGTGAATACAGGCGATATTCTTCTCGTCAAGCGTGGGACACTGGCTCTTATCGCTACGCTGTTCCCACTTGTCAAAGGTGCAGGAATTTCCACAATATGTATCTATCACCCAACGCAGGCGCGGTGCCTGCATTGTAGGTTCGACTAATACTGAGTGACTGGTCTACAGGTTGTTTTTTCGGGAAGGAGGGGGGGGGGATTTTTTCGACTCAAATATATTATTACACTGCCTCAAGCGATGCATATATAACATGTATGGGGAAAATTAATTTTTCTATAAACCATCGGCTTCGAACGAAGGTGACATAACTTCCCTAGTTTCTAATTTTTCTATACGTCGATTGCTTTTATCTCCAAGTGGTCAAACTTGCTATAATTATCCCTTTCTATTACTTATATCGGCATGTTAATAAAAATGATAACTAAAATTTTGAAAACAGGCTTACGTAACTGTCATTTTTACACTGAAAGAAAAACTTGTATAAAGTCTTCCCTGCAAAATTATTTTGTAATGACCACTAAATAAATTTGTAGTGGCTACAGTATTTTAATGTTTTTGTGGTGACTACGGAATAAGTTTTGCGGGGTGAATACTCACAAAATATTTTGTAACTGCCACAAATTATTTTTTCTGTGTACGCATAGTATTTTTCACATTTATTTGGTTTTGCATATCCTTCTTAAACAGTTCGAAATTATGTCCTGTATCGCCCTATGAAATGTGTATGGTTGATATACAAACGCTATACAAACCAATTGAAATCTACAGAGTCTTGAAAGTCTATATGGGTAAACTACAAAAATAAAACAATCCTTTTAGAGGTACGTAAATTTCGCAGATACATTCCAGGTCAGGTTGAACGCCAATTATGTATACTTCATTGTCATGTCTGTGACTTGCTGGCGGCTGTTACGAAACGCGTTTGACTACTGCAAGCCAGTAGTAAATAAGAAAATAATGCGAAGTTCTATCGCTTGCTACCTGCTTGTACGGTTATAAGCCAATAGATAATCGATTGTGGCCAGCGGGTGTATAGGACTGACAAGTCTTGGCTGCTGCCAGATGAATCCGCGAAATTGACGTACCTCTTTTATAGTGGTATTTACCTGGAATGATACATTTCATTAGTGTGATCTCTTGTGCCGTAATTAAATGTACGAGGTTTCGGCGTCAGATATTGTTCTTCAGAAATACGCTAGCCTAGAAAAACTTTGCTCAGAAATTTGGTAAAAACTTTTGACTAAAGTTGACTTTTTTATTTTTTTTTATATTTGCAAATGGGCTTCGAGAAACCTACATTTTGAAACTAATGCTTTTGGTGCTGAAATATGTGCCATTGCCTGTTAAGCGTATTGGGACTGCTGTGACTTATTTAGTGCTTTTATAGACTGGACTGAACTTGGACTGGTTTCAACATGGAACGAACCTATAGTAAAAGTGGACTAAAGTGTGTTTAAGGTAAACATTTTTGATCCAGACTGATATGTAAACATGGACTAAATCCGTGTCTAAATACATTTTTTTGCTAAACATTGAACTATAAAACAAATGACTGTCAAAAAAAAGAGGCGAATATTTATTAGATACTTTGTTGGAATATATTCGTCGGAATATTTATTTTTATTTAATTTCCATTTCCCATTAGTTTTATAACATTTAACAGTTTCATTTAACTAGCCCAGGGCAATTCTAACCTCTAACATAACCAGAGAAACGATTCGATATGGCGACCGCTTCGTCTCCGTTCAGTTCAGTCCGATGCGTATTCAAAGTTAACGTTTCAATCTGGATTCTACAGTCCAGTCCACCTCATCAACTGGACTGGATAACTCACTCCACTGCTACTTCAGTCCGGTAGGAAGATGTTTAAAATAAAATTTGAATCAATATTCTTTAGTCCACCCCAAGTTCAATCCGGAAACGTAGTATATGATGAGACCATTTACCTCCCAACTCAAAATCGTGGCAGGCGTTCCAGTTAATCTACGGGTATGCAAAATCCTCCTTTGTTGCAACAATCTTAATTATTTCTTACTGCTGGTAGGCTATTAAATTAAACAATAAATATGTAAAATTAGTACAGGCATAATACATTCTGGAATACTTGAGTTTTATTGCTGAGGGATTATGTGGTAGGCCTATAATTGCGCGTAATGTAAATGTATTGTATCTATTTCATAATGTGCTGTAAAATTTCGGAATATCACCTAAATGTGAGATTTAAATGCTTATATTATGACGTCAGGAAATAGGCACGTCACATCCAGCTCAAGTACGAATTTTATAAGTGAAGAGTGAAGAAAATTTGGTGAGCTCTTAACATCTAGGTCCTTAGCGCTGGTGAGGGGTGAGATGTTGTAAGGAGCAGCGCCGGGATGAAAGGGCAGGGGAAACGGGAGGTCCCAGAGAAAACCCGCCGGCCAGCGGCATCGTCCGGCACGATTCCCACATGCGAAAAACTTGGGACTTCCCCGCAGGGTGTCGAACCCGGATGACATTGGAGTGAGGCGAGCGCTCTAGCCACTGTGCCAACTGCAACCCCTTATGAATTATTTACCTTGCCCTGTTATAGGTAGTTCGCGATCAAGTGAGCACTTTTAAAGACAATCGTATCTTGAAAGTGATTTAGAAATATTATTTATAGGGATCTCAGTTGTTAGCTTTTTAATGCAGTACAATCTACATATCGTTAAGCGGGGTGACTCTCTGACAGCAGGGTGGCTTTGTACCACTCTGAATATTTAATTTTTAGATTATTTGAGAGAAAATTAAGTAACTGTAGTTGAGTATTATAAACTATATATTAAAACCATCCATTTAAAATTTAAATTCATATACTAAACAACCACTAACTTAAACATCGCAAGTGGCACAAAGTCGCCCACAGTTGGCACAATTTAACCCCACTTGACGATACCTTGATTGTTATCAACAGGGCCATGAACTTTTCGCGAAAAGAATTTTGCCCCAGTTTGATTCAGTGCCTTAACTTCTCATCTGTAGCTCTGCTTCGTGGTTATTGGCAACGTGTCTTTGAAAAGTGACGTCTGTCACTATACTGCACCAATCAGAATAAGGTAACTACGAAACTACACACATATTATTTGCAAGCACAACCTCAAGACACGTGAGGGTTAAAAAATCCAGTCACCGACTATGAAGCAGAGTTGCAGATGTGCACGTAAGGAACTGAAACAAACTGGGGCAAAATTATTTCGCGAAAAGTTCGTGGCTCTTTGCTTTGTTTATATTAAAAAGTTACTGGAACCGTAACTTCTCCATTTTAGGGCTTCATTTAATGTCGTCCATCAGGATATGCAGATGCCTACGGCAGTGGCGTCGCGTGGAGTGTTCCAAGGTGTGCGGTGCCCAGCAATAACTATACACAACACTGAGTTGTCTGAGGAACCATTTGACTAGTATGGTCAGGAACACTCCACAGCCAGTAGCGTACAAGAGGCTAGGTACGAATTATCCTATAAAATATATACACCTTGGTCTCTGCAACAACACAACTGCTCAAAGAGTATATTCGCTGCTAATACTGCACGCCTTGGAACACAGCCACGCTACGCCACTGGCCTACGGACGTCAAGTCAAAAAACTGCACACGGGGTACGGTACCCGCTCTCGGGTACCCTCCCCATACGCTATTTATGTTATTATTTTAGTTGCTGGAAACAATAAATTATCTTAAAGGTAGAAAGTAAGTTGGGTTTCAAAAGTGCTCACTTGATCCTGAATGACTTATAAACAGGTTAAGGCAGGGACGTACCTGCACACGGGCCTCGCTGAGGTCCAGCCTCATGGCCAGCTCCTCGCGCGTGAAGACGTCCGGGTACTGGGTCTTCTCGAAGGCGCGCTCCAGCTGGTGCAGCTGATACGTGGTAAAGGTGGTGCGGCTGCGGCGTATCTTGCGAGGTTTGGCGTCGTCGCGTGCCTCCTCTCCGTCCCCGTCAGCGGCATCCAGGTCTCCCGACGTCGTCGAGCCGCTCTCGGCACGTCCGCACTCGCCGTCTGCAACAAGGAGCGCCCTTCCGCCGTCACATTCGTCTGCGACAGGGTCGTTAAACTGGCGGGGAAGGGTACTGGAGGACGGCACCAGCCAAACCAGCCTCCACCCCTGCTCCAACCCCAATAAACTTAAAAAATTACAGTAGAACTCCTTGTTTACACTATTCATCGGACAAAAAAAAATAGTTGTAAAATGCTGGAAAGTATGTGTGAGTGAGAGATTTTGGTCGGCGCTCAACATCGAGGTCTTGAGCGCTGGTGAGAGGTGACATGAGTTCAGTATGGAGCAGCGCCGGAATGAAGGAGCATGGGAAACGGGAGATCCCCGAGAAAATCCACCGACCAACGGAGTAGTCAGGCACGATTCCCAGATGCGAAAATCCGGGGACCGTCCCCGCCGGGAATTGAACCCGGATTGCCTTGGTGGGAGACGAGTGCCCGACCACTCGGCCACAGCGGCCCCCACAGGAAAGAGTAAAAAGAGGGAAATTTCTGACGTACAATTGACAAATGGTACCACAAGAAGTAGGTTCAAAAGGAGAAAAATGTAAAAAAACAAGGGGGTTCCATACTGTTAACAATTCATTCACCTAGTAAACGAAAAAAATTTAAAATTCTCTTTTACCGTTGATGTGGTCATACCTGCGTATTCATATTGCTTGTGACTTCGTTAGCGTGGCTTTCAATGTAATGCCTCTTTGAGTGGTGAAAAACTTCAGTCTAAGTACTGCAAATTATCTTATGTATTTCGTAAAATTATGAATTGCTATTTTCCCTACATTTTAGAAAACGAAAGTTTCCAAATAAATAAAAAAAATCGAAGTTTAAAAAAAAACTTTTCAGCTCTTAAATTGTTACGTGGGTAATATTGTTAACACTGATAAGAATATAAACATTTATAAAGGAAGGTATTTTTTTAAATAAAACGTTCCTGTAAATTCGAAATGGTGCAAATTGATGATGATTATGTTAAGAGTCAGTAATGACTGTTCTATAAACATTTGTTGTACCATGTTTTGCCCCTCCCGCTCCTCTTTTCTAACACAACATACATAGTTTTTTTTGTCAGAAAAAATTGCAGGTGCACGAACAATATTGTAGTCGTTACAGAGTGGCATATTTTTTCATGTATACTTTTTATTTGCTGTTATTTTTGATAACTTTGCATTTATGATACTGAAATTAGCAAACGACGGTGAAACTATGTGTGGTTGCACAGTGAAAACATTTTGGACCCACATTCAGGACCAACTAATCTCGATTCTCGGCTCAAGCATCCTGATTTCGGTTTTCCGTGGTTAGACGAAATCGCTTGAGCTTCTAGGATGCTTCTTTAAGAAACGCAGTGGCTGATTCCTCTTCCAGCTCCTGACCTTGTGTAAAGTTGTGTCACCGTGACTATTTTGTCGATGTTGACGAGAGGTAAGACGTCAAATAAATCTGTAAAACGACGTCGATAGCTGAGAGAACCCTCAAAACCGAATTCTGAACCAATGCAGACCAGAACCATTTTGCCAACAGCCCTGACAATTAAGTACATTCGTTCTCGGAATATATTATAAAAACCTAACAGTGTTTAGATTCGCATTTGTGTTTACGCAATCCGGATTTCTGTTTTCCAGGGTTTTATTTAAGGGATAGGTTTAATATTCAAATTTGATTTATGAATATTTTAATTATAAGTCTTGTTTCAAACTCAATTCTGAAAATTTAACTTCTTCAGAGCATGGAACATATAATAATAGAATTTCTGACACCGCAAGGAATAATTGTCTCATGTTTCTTCCGATACGGTACCTGAAACCTTACAAAGATATCATTATTCTACACCAGGAGTTTCTACAGAATAGGCTAATACGGTCCTTACTTTTTATATTAACTATATATAAGTACGTATATATAAATCGATGTGTGTATGTATGTTCCCTACGGACTCCAAAACAGCTAGAGCGATTTTGATGAAATTTTCAGGCAATCCCAGCAGGGGGTCTTGTGAAGTTTGGTAGTGGTCAGAGCAACATAAATTTCTTCGGATTTTTGTCAATTTTGTGTCATACTGTCCCTACAAGTTAATTAATTAATAATAATTAATAAGGATCGAGACTTGGAAGTGTGTGGCGTGTCAATATAAAGACTTTAATTCTTTGCTATAGACAATTAGTGCTACACGGGACGCGGGTATGTAGACACACTTAATATACTCGCGTAAAAAATTTAAACCAGAAAAGAAATTCGTAACAATGTAATACTTCGTGTATTTTTGTAGAAGTGCGCGAAACTAAAACTTTATTTTGTTACGTGCCATTGCTTAGCTGGAAATCCTTTAATTTGTTGTTTTTTGAGTACCAGACCGGCTATAATTCTTCAATATTCGGTACCCAATTAGCGTCGGCAAAGGATTTAGAGATCGTCGTATTACGTCCTTCCATTTGCTCGAGAGCCAATTGTGCGAAACACAAAATATAATTGCCGAGTTATCGCAACGGATTTTTATTTTTACACGCCATATATACCCCCAACCCTCTACGTCATGCCTTAACAAGGTATTTCCAATTTGTTTGGGCGACTGATGCCAACACACCAATAAATCACAACAAAAAACTGGATAGTCTATAATACTCTTTATCGACAATGTATCTCCGAAGCGCTGCAGGAAGAAGGGATTATCTTACGCTGTTATACACAGTCGATGCGGGCACACGTAATCCTTTTGTTGGTGTTGCATTCATACCGGTGTAGGCCCACGTTGATAGGGAGAGCGAGGAAGGGCGAAAAAAAGAGGGGGAGGGGGAGTAGAGCGAAGAGACCGGAAGCTGATTACACACCGGACAAAAAATTACAAGCGCACGAAAAATTAAGCCATCATATGTGACCTATCAGTCATGTACAGGCGAACTACATACAAACAATACTCAAGACGATTTACATCCCTCTACGTTACCCCTTTCAAGCAGACATATCGCACTGTCAAAGTATAGGTCATTCGGAATAAAGTGAGAACTAAAGATTTGACCTTTGAAAAAAAAAAAAACACAAGCGTTACTTCATATAACTTGACATTAACAATAGTTACCTTACTCGTTATACAGCTGGCAGCGCACTGCCGGATATAGATCCGTGTATTTTCGTATTTAAATGCAACAATACAGACATAAAATATAATTAATTCGAAATATTTGTGTTGTATATAGTTACCAAACTTTTTTTTTATCGGACTGTATAGGTTTCTACCCACTGTACAATTTACCTTCGACGCGCAAACATCAAGTGACGTGTCCAGAGAAGCTCGACATTTCACGTATTCAGCCGTTACGTGCGGAATGACACTAACTGGCGGGAAATAGACATTTAGCAGGGCTATTTTGCGTGCTAACTTTATCCCAAATCGCCTATAAAACAGCCACAGGTCAGAATGAGCTATTTTTAAGAAAAGTCGTACCAAAGTTTGAACACATTTTATAAGGCTTAGCATAAAATATATTTTTTATTAATTGAGGATGGCATAAATTTCTAAAATAATACCTGTCTCACAAGAGCGAACTTGAACATCACCACACACTAATAAAAAAATTGTAAAATTAAAAAAAAATCTTTGTACTCTTACAAACCTTTGTAAAAGTACAAAGATTTACATTGTAAAATCAACCGTTTATTAAGTTACAAAGGTGAAGTTTGTAATACAATTCCTGCACTGTATTTTTCCTTAAAAATGCATTTCTTTGTAGTTGTACATGCTTTTGTACTTTTGTAAATGTACAAACGCTTTCTTTATAGTAGTATTTGTACATAAAGTTACATATTTTCTTTATAAAAAAACTTAGGGAAAATTCATAGTCTACCAGTCACATTTTCGCGGAAGTTGTATAGGTATACAAAAAGCACATGTTTTGGAAAGCAATTTTCTACAATAAATGGGACTTTCATATCAATTGCATGCTTCACAGTTTAAAGAAAGGTTATCACTGAATTGTGCATTGAATAAAAACAGATAAATAAAAAATCATATATCACATAACTGTCAAAGTGGTCTAAGGGTAAGGTACGTAGTACGGGAATGTGGGCTCGAACCTGAGTGTCTCAGCGGATTCTTCGTTTACTATTCAAAATAATATCACGTAAAATGTATTTATTCAAAAGTTTTTTAACAAATGAGTTTAGTGTCGTTATTTAAGTAAAACGGGTATCTAAAATTTAAGTTTCTTCCTTATGTCATATGTACAGAACTACAAGGATGCCCATTGTAATTTTACAAACATTTAGTGTTTTTGTACAAGGACAGTCATTGCAGTTTTACAAGGAATTTCTATGGAAACTGGGTTTACAAAGATTTTCTTTGTAAGAGTACAAAATAATTTTCAATGAAGGGCCATTTTTGAACTAGTTGTATTATTGCCCAACAAGGGAACGTTCAACGTTTGCGTATATCAATTTATTATTAATAAACTATTAATAGTCGAAGAAGTGTCATGGTAGTATTATATTTAAAAGACTGAAACATGATTTCTCCAGTGACCATATAAAAATAATTGCACTCATAGCTATGAAAATTTACTGAATTTAATCGTATGAAAGTGGATATAACTGTGAGTCCAACTCGCCAGGCACCCCCTCCCCTTATTTTTTTCTCCATGCATATACGTGCATGTGAAGGTAAGAAGCGATAGTTATCGACGATGGGTGGATTGCCGATTCCTCCACAAGTGCTATCCTACACATCTCCAAGCTCACCTCATCTCGTCCCTTCCATGTTAATAGCTGCCCATACGCTCGTGTTGATAGACCGGCTTCACTACATGCTTATTTATTTTCATACAATCTGTGCTTACTCTGACAAACTGACCAAACTACATAGTACCCTGTTGTTCTGGTGATTTCGGTGTGGCCATTTTCGTATCCGTTTGTTTAGGATTTTAAGAATCTCTCCAGGTAAACGCTTATGTAAAAAATGTTCGCATTAAAAAAAATGAAAAGTAATTTCCAAACAATTTTTTTTAACAATTGAAATATCAAATTTTGTAACGTTAAAAAAAAAACAACTTGCAACTATACAAATACAAGAATCGTACTACAATTTCCAAACAATATATGTGTAGCTGTAACTAATTTGTTAAAAATTATTGATATATTTTTGTAAAGTTATGTTTGTAAACAAATGTAAAATTACAGAAAATAACTGTAAAATGTGACAACTTAACAAATTGAATTAATTTTATACTAAAACATTACTGCAGTAAACATTATTTCCATTCATTGTTACAGAATAATATTTATTCAAATCTGCATTTTTGCGTACTTCTTCTTAAAGAAGAGACCGAGCAAGGTGGCAGGGTGGTAACACGTTGGACCCGTATTCGGTTGGATCCGCGTTCGATCCCCAGCTCCGACCAACCTAATTTCGGTTTTCCATAGTTTCGCGAAATCGCTCCAGACGAATGCTGAGATAGTTCCTTAAGGCCACGATCTTTCATTTATTTCAAACAATTTCAAATAACGTGAATATATTTTAACCAAATGCTCAGAAAAAAAATTGAGACTGTGTACAGTCATACGATACATAATTCTGCCAGAGCGTTTTTTAAAATAATGTACCGTTTGCTAGAAAAAAATTACTTTGCTTTCATTTTGGCTTATTTTGTCAACAAAATACGTGCTGTTTCAGGGGCAAAAAATCTAAAAATCCGTGTGGTGTAATGCAACAGAAAAATTCAGATACAAACTATGATATATAAGTGTTAAATCTGCCAAAATGAATTTTTGATTATATATATATATATTAATTTGTGTTTATATATATATATATATTAATTTGCGTTAAATAATATATTTTCGAAACCACCGTAAAACTAAAGAGTGAGGCCTTAACACACGCCATTGCCATTTCCTCTCCCAATTCCCATAATTATACCAGTTGTTTCATCGTCTCTAATGACCTCGCTGTCGATGAGACGTAAAGCCCACTTATCTATAGATGGTTCGGGATAAAGTGAACACTTAAAACAGCCCTGCTAAATTTCTGTTTTCAGCCAATTCGTATCTTTCCGAGCGTGACTGACAACGGGAAATCTCTAACATCTCTGGACACGTCACTTTATATTTGGGCGTGTAAGATCAATTGTGCAGTAGGTAGACACCTATACTAGTTTGGTAAAATAAGTTTATTAATTATATAAAACACAATTATATCAGTTCCAGTTGAATTAATTACAGTATTGTTACATCGACATAAAACGATACATGGAACTACATGCGGCAATTCGCTACCAACCATACACGGAGTATGGTAACTGTTAGTACTGCTGAAAAAATGCACACAGAAAAAAATATATATATTGTGGCAGCTACAAAATATTTTGTGGGTATTTACCCTGGAAAATTAATTTTGTAGTCACCACAAAACATGTTGTTGACACCACTAAAATATTATGGCCACCACAAAATTATTTTGTGGTTACTACAAAATAATTTTGCGGGGAAAACTGTCCACTAAACTTTTATTTCAGTGAAGTAATGGCTGGTAATTTTCTCAAAGGTTTAATCTTTAGTGCTCACTTTATCCCGAACGGCCTGTGACTACCTTCTTGAAGTCGACTACCTGACTGAGTACCGTTTTAACAAATAGTTTACGAGTCCTCCCAGTAAAAGCTCAAAATGTGATTCTTTGTCAGCCACCCCGAAAAATACCCTAAAATTTCCTAGATTTCCCAGCTATGTGTTTAGCGCACAGTTACAACACTCATAATAAGCCAATAGAAAAATTCATCCCAACTTCAGCAGATTCTGACAATTCTGAGGAACTTGTTACACACATAATATTAATGTATCGCAATGTATTATCATTTTGTATAAATGGCGAGATTGACTTTTACAGTTCGGTTTGGTACCCAAACTATCAACTGACACTGAGTAAAACACATTGTCAACATTTGCTTGAGTTACGTAACACAGATTATTCCAATGTAACTCTACAAATATAGTGCGATTCCCCGTATACACTTTGTTGTTACTAATGTCCATGTTTTGTCACCACGTTCACTTAGCGATGTTTCTAAGTACTCGTACGGAGCTCACTGTAGTTCATCTGAAAGGAACCATTCTCCTCTAGTCCGACTATGTAACGATAAAAGAAAACTACTGAATCTTATACCATTGCTTCTATGTTTTTTGTAAAGGTTTATTCGCACCAAAGAGTCGTCGAAATTCAAATAAATGTGCTAAGATATGTTTGGATGTTAAAGGAGACAATTTTCATCATCGAGTGCAAGTCCTGTTTTGCAGTGTTGTTGGTATTGTGTATGTTCATTTTCAAACCGCTGTCGCAATAATACACACCTTTACCTGACAGTAGCTTACTACTTCTAACCAGAAAACCGTCTTATCCTGTACTTTTAACCAAACGGGTGTCGTATGATAAACCCGTAATTAAAAAATATAATAAATAAATAAAAATTTATTAATTATTTTCTAAAACTTATTATTCATTTGTAAACCAGAACTGAAAAAAATTATATTGTTTCATGTTCTGATGGTAAACTAATTTTGTAAAAGATTGTAGAACTTACAAGTTAAAATAATTGCAAGAAAGTTTGTTTAGTAAACCTTAAAATACTAATTTCTTCACAATATAGTAACATATTGTAAACATGCAGGTATCTTGCACTGCCTTATACTTTAAAAAGAATAAAATTGTATTAATGAGCAATAATACAATACGGTAAGGCTTGAATGGTGTACGGATCTTATAATTGAATTCAGACTAACTTTAAGAGAAATACACGTAAAAACTTTAAGCCAATTTCGACACAGTTAAAGACATGTGTGTGTATGTAGCTATCATATGATATTTTGGTCATCATTTATTTCAGTCACAATCACGAGTGAAGGAAATATATAAATTTGGGAAAAGCACACAGTAGGATGTAATCATATGACACAATGCTACAAGTTTACAAACATGTTCAATCCGTCTTTCGTGCATTTCCTACAAATTGAAGAAACATTAAAAATGTTGTTGACAAATTACACTAATACTGAGCGTGAATTGATTTTTTTTCAGTGCAAACCACACAGTTAGAGTTTTTAAACTTACAAAGGTGGATATTTCAAATACAAAAATTCTGTCTTATTTTTCCTCTTCAAACATATTTATATAACTCGCGGACTGTAGTAACTCTGTTTATAAAACGGAAAAAAGTATGTTTATTTCAGTACCGCAATACAGAGGGAAAAAATTAAAACTTTTGCTAAGCTTTTTCATACTTCCTACGATGACTTGTGTAAAACCCCCTTTAACATCAACTCCATAAAAATATATAAAGTCCGCTTTTTTCAATCAAAGCACAAATAACGCGTTATTATAAAAGTACAGAGAATATAATACCACCGGCGACTTCATTTCCTGGAATCTGTGTGTGTGTTCCTATACGAAATTCCCTGTTTACGGATGAACATTCAATATAAATTAATGAAAACATATTCTAAAGGGTGGTTGCCACGGATGGGTAGGAGAGAGAAGGTTGGTAGCAGTGCGTAGCTGGCATGTGTGTCGAGTGGGAAAGGGGGGTAAAAATGAGAACAGAGCAGGCCTTAATCTTCAGCTTTACGTTTTCGAAAACGACCGCACGATTACGTTTTCGGCAAAACGTCAAATGGGGCGGGGGAAAGTAGGAGAGGGGATGAAGCTGTTAGTTGGGCGAGTGGAATGGGTGTGTTGAAGGGGGGGGGGGGGGGTTTCGCGTGTGTCCGTGTTTGTTAGCCCCAATAAATAAAATTCAATTCCGCCATTTCCCGCACCGCTAATTCCGATTTTTTTTATGACTTAATGGAAAAGCCAGCGGTCAGAAATCCATTGAACAAACTAATTTCGGGGCAAAAACCACCCTCCGCTTCTTATTTGGAGAACGGACGGTGGATGAGAAGAGGCAGGGGAAGAGAGAGGGACAGCTACCGTATACGAGAAGGTGGTATCTATCTCCCCCTCTCCCCAAACCCTCTAGCTTCCATCCTGCTAAACCCTTTTTGATGAAAACGCGCTCGCTGGAACTCACACACACACACACGTTGAGTATACGTATGTATATGCGTGGGAGGAGCTCTCGCACGTGTCTGAAAAGGCGAGTTTCACGGATCGCGATCCGCACACACGCACACAGCGACAGGCGAACTAATTGAAAACTGCTTTGCATCATCGTCTGAAAGTTAGTATTCACATTTAATGAATGAGCTGACAAAAAGCTGCTTTCGCTTCAATGGGTTTACGGCGGACGGTTAAATGGCGCCGAGCATTGTGCTTGCGGCAGTCCTCTGCCGAGAGAAACAGATCTGCAGCCGGAGAGACAGGAAAATACCGGCCTTTCGCCACGAGTCACGGCGCAAGAACAGCCCAACACTGCTAAAGAAGCCACTCATAATTTGCCGTTAAACAAGGAATATTTGAACAACACATCGAAATTCAACCCACAGAATACACTGGTTTTTTTATATATCCTAGCCATTAAATTCACTCTCAGAAGCATATTCTTATACATGTCTTATAAACTTCACTCTTAATTTTTTGTTTTACAAAATACATGTTTCATTACGTCAAAATTACACAATAGCTAGAGATGATGGCATATCACGCAAATGTTTTGTGCCAACATACCCTTGAAAACACTGTAGTTTCTTGTGACACGTGGCTGGGAGATGTACTCTTGACACAACGGAGCTGTCTGCAGACAAATAATAGGCTTCAAATTTTACAATAGCAGGATTTTTATTGGCTTAGTCAAATAGGGCAACAGCTCTACGAACAAGCGAAAGACAGATATCTCTTCACAAGCTGAACGTACTTTGAAACCCAGAAAACAGTCAAGTTTTCCCGCAATAAAACATCATCTCCAACAATAGCATTAAACTTACGAAATTTACATAGACACATTTCTAACATTCTAAAACTACTCATTAATATACTAAAGGATTATCAAAACTCGTCAAAAACCCGAACGGAGAAAACTTCTCAGGCTAGCAGCATACAATTAAACTTGTAGCAAGAAAAATACATCTAGATCACTATTAATTAGTGTCGTTTGATTAAATTCAAATAATGTAAATATTCCCCCACGATATCGCAACATATGATACAACAATACATACGGGATATTAGACGAAACAAATCCTAGTAACAAAATTTTCGAAAATGTTCAAGTTTATTCTCCTGGGCACAGCCAGATTCGACCGGGGAGGGGAACTTGATAAATTAAATGAATATAATTAAAATACCACTTATTTGCACACAATCAACAATTCTATAAATTATCACTTACGATTAATATTTACCGATAATAATCCCAACACCAAGCATCCCTGTTCTAAAAGGTGAATCAATGTCTGCACCTCTCACACAAAGCAGTCCTCAAACTGCACCAGTCATTCTCATTTTAAAATGTTTCGTTTCAGAACTCTCTCACACAAACGACACACAAATGACAACAATAGTTTAACCTGCTCATCCGCTGCACATACATAAATGCTCCCATTAAACACTATCCATATCTTCTGCCTCCACTACGCATTTGCTACACAACCGTCACTCGATGCTTTGATAAAGCGTCAATCCTTGACGCCGCCGTCGTCTGGGCCACTGTGATCTCCGCCGAGTTTGCTTCTCCGACACCGTCCAGATCACTGTCACAGCTCGCCGATGATATAAGCTCACCCAGAAGTTACCAGGTGTTGGACCAAGCTTCGATAATAGCCTGGGTGCGTGCTCTTCAAGGATTTCGCAACGGAATCGGCGGATGACGTCAAAAAGGGGATGAAGGAAGCAGGTTCTTGTGTCGCCTGGAAGGCTAGTTGAAGAAGGGGGAAGTGGCTTAGCATTGTTCGTCGTGCACAGTCATATATTTGACGAGTGTAGTGACATGCCATTGTTGCTTTTCGTATAGAAAGTACAGCATACTGGACTACATATTATAACTGACTACTTATGCCAGTCTAGAACTCAGGCAATTATTAGGAGACATGTACGGTTTTCACAGCAGCACGAGGCGTAGTTTTATATGTTTAATTCCCTGGGCAGCTCTCTGCTAGAAGCTAAAGAGGTCAATTGAAAAAAAAAAAAAAAAAAAGAGTGGAAGAGAAAGAAGAGGAAGAGAGACTGAAAGATAGGCGAGGGAGTGAAAACGCCAGGGAAGGGCTTTGCAGAGTTTTTCAAACGCACGCCCACCTTGGCTCCGCTTACAATGGCCTGCCAGGCAGTGCTACAACTAGATTAACCCTTCATTTCATTAGCGATGGCCAGGGAGAAAAGGACGGTTGTGGAAGGAACAGGGTTGCGTGGATGCGAGGAAAGGGTTAGAACCACATTTGCTTCCCCCATTGCCATTCCCACCCCAAGGGTGCACGATTCGCCGCGAACCCGTTGCTTACTGCCACTTGACGCAATCCTGACGTAATGACGGCTACCGTCCAGGTAAGCCGACCCGACCCGCGTCTACTGCGTCCGAAGCCGTAACCAAGAGGGGGAATGTGATGGGGTTGGGGCAAGGGGGAGGCTGGTGCCTGGTGGGGTATCCATCAAGCATTGCGATCTCTAGGCGGATGCTTAATTGGATAGCGGTATTTAATTTTTGAATAAAAAAAGGTTACTTTATTTAAATAATTTATTCAGTTCGGCAAGCAACATTATTCACTAAAATTCGCACGGTTGAATTTAAATGCACTTACTTGGAACGTTTTTTTTTGTTTAACGTATTGTACTGTTGTGACCAAGCGCTACTGCAATATTATGTCGTCCCATAAATCTTAGAATGAGACTAAGAAAAAAAAAAAAAACTTCTTCGTCCCAGTATTGTCTGTGATGTCTTAATTGTGGTGTCCTGAGTTTTACAGATTATTTTGTTTTATATTTCGACATTTACTTTTGGATGTTTATTTATTTATCCTTCATTTGTTGTTGGATAATTCCTTCTGGGATCTTTCATGTGCTTTTGTTTTGGTTAATGGATGTGTTGACTACAGCCAAACTGGGCTTCTTTTCTTCTTTTTTCGTTTGTTTATTCTTAGTCTAATTCTAAGATTTCTCGGACGACATAATATTGCATTGGGTTATGTCCACAATAGTGCATTAAGTTATTCTGCTCCATTGCCAGAAACATTCAAAGACACTGTAATGTAGTATGTTCAAATGGTCAAGTGAAGCATTATGGACATGCGTCACCACAGCACACAGTAAGTAAAATCGTATTTCGCTAAGTCAGTCCTCGGAACCAACAAATTAAACTAGTGTGTATAAATACTGCAACGAGTATCAATACAATGAAATTATCATCACTGAGATCAAGTGTTGCCTCCCATGTATTCTCCAAATTCAGCAAATCCAAGTAAACAGGCCGTAGTTACCAGTTCTGACCTGGGAGTACCACGATGAACTACTTCGAGTTACAACTGGTTTCCCGCCGCAAATGTCCACTTAGGTACTGGCTCACCGCTCACACCCACTCTTCTACTGCCAGCTTCGGGCACCTCATATATCACTTTTGTAGCCCTCGCTAGTTCTGGATTGTGGATTCAGGTGATTTTCAAAAGGTCTGATGGGGCTGGTTTGAATTGCCTCCAAACCAGTATCCCTTCCTCTCCACCAGTCCAAGGGAATTATTGTACCTCCAAAACTTCAGAAACTAAGGGAGAACTGAATTTGTTATCGGACAGGAGTAGTATGATTTAGTTCCTTCTGGGACAAGGATTCGGAGTGTGGCGCCCGCCCGAGTGTGGTGCCCCCCGCCATGTTGTGACGTCACGTCCCCGGCCGCCATGTTGGATGACCGTGACCTTGACCTTGACCCTGACCTTGACCTTGAGTGTCAAATTACCAAAATTTTCCAAAATTTCGAAAATTTCAAAAAAAATT
>PNEQ01011265.1:27182-55208 GCA_003012365.1 Medauroidea extradentata | reverse complement strand
ATATTACAAATGAACTATTCCTTTTGGCGATAATAGTTTTAAAAATTCCATATATGTAGAAATATGCTACTTTAGACCAATTATTCAAAAATGTGTTTCAGCTGAATTTTGAGTGAAAATGTAGTTATGATATTATAATTTTTTACTAATTAACTAAGTCGTGTACGCAAAATGTGAAAAGTTCGTAGGAAGCGCCACGATGCGTAGGACAGGTAATGAAATTTTGGTACAATTTACTGCAGTGATGTCGCGAAACGAGCGAGTTGAGTGACATGTTGCACCTGTCGTTAGCGCAGTGCACAGGCCGGGTCTCTGCCTCGTGACGTCACGTGCTGACAGCCAATGGCGTGCGAGTAGTCGGAGCGCCCCCCCCCCCTGGCGTGCATCGACGATCGATACCCCCCTTCCTTCCTCCAGGCAATGCGGCTGCTGGGACTACGTAGTACCAAAGTTGACCACCACCGCTTTTCCAGTACGCGGAGCGCTGTCGTCGCTCGCAGGAGAGGAGCGACGATAGCCCTCTCCCTGAGCGCGCCCAAGGGCGAGTGTGAGAAATTGTGAAGCGCGGTGACTAATATAGGGAGTCCACGCATTCTCGGCGTGTTCGTGGAAGGTATACGAAACACATCTGACCTTTCAAATTAAGATTATTAACATGGCGATCTTCGATACCACTGGAACAGCCTTAAGAGACCTCACAGAATAGACTTGTAGAAGAGAGTGGGGTTAGGTGCAGATTTTTCAGAAACTAAGTGTATGTGTGTGTGTAAAAAAAACAAAAAGCATATGAAAGAGGGATGTAGTGTAGGGATAGTGCTGATGGAGAGGTTGGAGGGCCTGAGGGGAGGGGGATAAGGACAGTAATGAACATGGCGTCGGACGGTGTTAATAGCTAATGTGTGATAACACTACAGGTTTCATAGACAAAACCATTTACTGAGAAGCGCTAAACATAGAAGTTCTAAACATTGTGTTGTTCTTTTCTCTTTTCTCTAAGAGTTTAAAACATATCATTTGGCAGTATTGCCGCAAATGGCAACACATTCATTTGATAAAATAATATAACCAGAATAAATTAACCCCTAAACAAGTAGTCACCTTTGCCTGGCATTCCATCACAAAATTCAAAGCTTAAAGGGTGGACTTAGTTGTTGGCTGTTTTTATGCTAGGAATGGCTGTTCTTCTCGGAAACTGTGCAGGCAACCACAATTTTATGTCTGAAAGAACATTTAAGTAATGTCCTTATAATGCAGTGTGCCAAGAGAATGTTTGCAGTGAAACCATAGCTAGTCCCGAAGAGGTTTAAGAAATTCAACACAGTATGGAAAAAAGGAAAACTAAAACATCTACTTAAATAAAGTATTTAGAATAGCTAGCTATTCATAATATACTGGCCAAACTATTGACTAAAGTTTATTGATGAAAAATGTTTCAGTAGAAGTTTGAAGTTGTCGTACATAAAGAAAATTGTAGTTTACTGACTTGGAAATGTTCCTTTTTTAGTAAAATTAAGGTTAGGTATGTTTTGGTTAGACTAGGTTATTTTACCTTTAAATATTCCATTTTTTGTTAGGTTAGAGTATGTATGTATCTTACCTTAGGAAGATTATGTTACCCAAGGAAAATGAAAAATTTATGGCTAAAATAACCTAACCTAAACTAGCTTTCCCTAAGATAACCTAACCCAGCGAAAAACGTAAAATTTAAAAGTAAGGATAAATATAATTTTCTTAACCTAATACTGCTTTTAGTATCGATAGAAACATTTTTATTTAATAAACTATGGCTATAAAATACATACTGTAGTTTGGCCGGTACACAATGAGTAGTTATTCTTTATATTTACCGAAGAGTGTAGTACCTCAACTTTCAATTTAAATTGGTTTGTTGTCGTTCAGTGCATAGCATCAGTGTTTTATTACATATATTTTATTTAGTAATATTCAGGATATAACACAATCACTTATGTTTGAATTTGTCTTCACTTATAATTTTTTTCTTTAACACTGGTTCTCTTTTAGTTACTCTGGGCCAACAGCTTATGTAAATCAGCAGCTTGAATCCTGAACCAACAGCATGTCGCTGCCTACCATACACTTCAAATGTGCTGTAATGCATAGGGAAATACAATTTTTAAAATAAATAATGCCATGTGTGCCCATTGTGCTACTGTGTGTACAGAAATCCCACAGAATTCTTTAGCCTGAGAATCTGTAGTAGGTGTTTAGCAAACATGACAAATAAAGATTGTTAATACTACAGAGTACGTACCTACTTTTTTTCCGTAAATGCAGATGGTCTTATTTTGTCACTTTTGATTACTTTTAGGTTAACTTTGTCACTTTTTAGTCACTTATTCAATGACTTTTTAGTCACTTTTTCTACCAGAATGGTCACTTTTGTCACTATTTTGTAAGTGTTGCACCACTTTGAGGCCTGAGTCCACAAAATTATTCTACATTCAGCATTACTATGTGGTGAAGCCTGAGAGCTCCACAAGAAAACTGTGAGTTGCATTTGATGCATCTGCCAAGATTCATATAGGGATGTCACTGAATGATGTGTTGATGTCTGGGCCAAAGCTTTAACGAGACTTACTCTTGCATTTTAGTCTACATGAAGTTTTCACTACAGGAGTCAAGCAAGTCAAGCAGCTGTACTATCAGATAGGTATTTACTCTGCTTGTTAGGATTACCAATGCATTGTTCTGCATTTTTACAAACTTTGGAAGGAACATTAGAAGAGATAAAAGGCAAGCTATATATTAATAGTCCCTGCACTGGGGCCTCAATACATCAGGCTTGGACTCTTTCTGTCCCAAGGTATTATGTATCAGACTTTCTTCACTGCAACAAGGGAAACCTGGAAACATAAGGAAATTAAATTTTGTGTTTTATGTTGCTGTCTAGTTAATAAATATAAACTATGTAATTATTAACAACAAAGTAACCACTTTGGTAAAGTTTTCTGTTAACATTAAAATTATCAACTTGATAACAAACCATGGTGTTATTATTTTACATATTATGCTATAGTTACAGAGTGCAGCAATAATGCTGATTAGTTGGCAACCCTGGGAAAAGAAAATTATGTGAGAAAGAATAAAATGGGAGATTTGGGATATGGAAATCAAACATTATTAATTAATATGATAATGGTATTTCACGAGGTAGAGTCTTAAACCAATGAAAACACAGTTTATGCGAAGAAAATAAAAAAATAGAGTGACGTGCCAACAATATACACAGTTTGTGCTCAGTTTAACCTCATACAGATGTATTGATCCAATGTGTCTTCAAAGTGTTGCTAAAACATTGAGAATTCAGGAAATACTGTAAGCAAGAAATGTAAAAGTGAAAATTGGGTGAAGAAACCTTTATCAGTAACTAGAAGCATTCTGCGTGAAGGAATATATTGGATCATGGCATACCCAGTTGCTTCAAGTAGATAATGTTACACTCAGAACTCCAGTTTCAGCCACTCAAATTCAATATACTTGATGTAAACAGACTACTGATTGTCCACGCAAGGAGATTAAGCTTTCGTCAAGTGGTTGTGGAAAGTTAAATTATAAACTTATCAACCGTCTCATTATGAGCAGTAAAGCTAGGTGGCTTTTTTTTTTTGCTTGGAGGAAATACAGTACTGTTACTGTGAAGACAAAATGATACTTACACACAGAAAATAGTTTAATACTCTTGTTGATCTTCCTGTCAGTTCAGGCACTTTTATTCTAGTAGGACATGAATTTTAAGGAATTGTGTTTAGTACTAAAGATTAAGGTTCTAAAGCAGCAATTTGTTTGACACCAATATATTATACAACAAAAATTAACCCATGGTGCTTTTTTTATAATCTAGTGTTAGTTAAACCTCTTACTAGATAAACATGTAGGTTAGGTTGGTGCCAGTGAATATTATGTTGATGGCAGAAACAGCAGAGTATGTTACATAACAGATAGACATGCATGTTGTAATGGTTTTTTACTTTAATCTTCGTCTTCTACCTTGTTCTAAAACACTCATGTATGGGGAAGAAGTCTCAATTAAAGGTAGTCTATTTAATTGGAACACTAACAGCCCTTTATTATAAATTATTACATAAGGAAATTAAATTAGCTACACTAGCTGTGATTGGTAACTATTATGGAGAGGGAGGTAGGAAGGAAATCTAGAAGAAAGGATGTTTTAACTTACCGCTGTAGTTGCATGATTATCGGGGGACAGAACTAACACCAAGAACCACAGTGACCTCTTTGCCCCTCAAACTTTTCGCCACCTGTCGTAAGCTGGCGTCTGTGGCCACGCCCCTCACAGCCAGACCCCCTTAGCTCGGAGGTTCGTCGTTGTGAAGTTGCACCATTTAAGGGAATGCAAACCTCTTTCTCTGGTCGGCCTCACTTTTATAGGTAGTGGCGCCCTGATGTTACTCACAGTTACAACAGCAGGTGATCGCCCTCTCTGCTGCCGCGAATATCTCTTACAGATGTTTGACCAGGGGGTCTTAATAATGTCCCCCAGTCAAAAATGAAATAGAAGTCATCCTCGACTATTGTCGTTGCATGCCATTGGTGAGTAGGGTAGATGCGTGGTGCTCTAGGGCACTGTGAGGTAGGAGGACTGCAGTTCCCCAGTGGTCATTTCTTCTTCGCTCTCGCGGAAGACATAAATTACAGTGCAGTGGCATGTGATATTCTGACATAACAATCCAACAGAATGTCTTTGCGCACTCATGTGATTGTTACATTACACCCATTTTTTGAGTTTTCGGAGCTCTCCTTTATGTTTGGTGAAAACAATTATTTTTTTACTATGATAACTGTACAACATCTTTACAAATGTTCTTAATTTATTAAATATGATGAAGACAATTATTTTCCCTATAACTGTACAATATTTTCATATGATCCTAATTTATATATGCATATATATTAGATTTGAAATTTTAAAGTACATAGGAATGATAACATTATTTGCCCCAGTCACAACATTATGAAGGGGCTTGGAGGATCTAAGGGATGTAAGAGCGGCGCTTTACCCTTTACTGAATTAATTAAATGCGGCATTTACTTAGCTTTCCGCTCTTAGGGATTGTGATGGGGTAAAGAGTTGTGCACTTTGCCACTCAGTCCGCTCTGCAATATTCTTTGATATCAGTCTTAACAATTATTTTTGTTTTGTAATCTTACTTATTGCACAGTATTGTTTTACTAAAAGAATTAACAACCTTAATCTATAGATTATTATAATTAATGAATAGAATGATATCAATTTCAATATTTTCTTCTATCTTTGTGATATAATTACAATAATGTAGCATTTCTTGATATAGTATGATACAGTGTTATTTTACATGCGGTTTGTATGCAATAATAGTCTACCTAATATTTAATTACAGACTTATTTTAGCTTTTTTAATTAATTTTTCTTTTCACAATTCCTTAACCGTCAATGCTAATAGATATATATATATATATATATATATATATATATATATATATATATATATATATATATATATATGCACGAAGAAGGTCATGTCAGCTTTTTTTCGTCCAAGTCCTAGGCTTCCGTGTAGCATCAGTATGCGCCATGTCCGAAGTAATTTGATTTTAAGTTTTTACGCTTCCGCTGTGTTACTATTCAGTTAACAGTTTAACAATATGTGTTTCTGTGATCACTTAGCAATTGGTGTATACTTTTAGTGTACACTTGTGTCCATGGATTACCTTTTATTACCTTTATCGCCAGCCTTAGCTAGTGGCGTTGACATTCACTTACTCTGCTGAGATCGACCTTCAACCTTTATCTGGGCTTTTACTAGAGGAAGTAAATTTATTACCTAGTATCCTTTGCTATTTTGTTTAATAAAATTGACATTTTTAACAATTTTGTATGCAGCCCGATGGTTGTGAAGTGTAACAAAATAATTATCATTGGCAATGTGTGCGAGTAATGGGTTCTGTTCAGAACAAGGAAAACTAAATTATCGTCGTTTGTTTCAGTATTACTTGGTTTTGGAATGGCCGGTTCATATTTATTAATAAGGTATTTTATTTGTCAATTATTATATAATGACTCGTATAAAGATGTCAAATGAATACCGGTTTCTAGACTTAGTTATTGTGTTGCAAATTCTTTATTTAGCATCCTGTTAATTGGCTGAACCTTTTGTGTGGCTCTTTCTAGTGGTGATTCAATATCACAAGTATGCTTCACTTCAATTAACATTCATACCCTATTTGTCAGGCTGCACCTGCAGGGAAGTTGCAGTGCAATGCTGCCAGCTTCTGATTGTGAAATTTCTGTGCTTAGTGACTCATTAGCACACTTAACCTGTAGAGTTTCACGCCTTCCAATTAGATGCAATGGTAAATGGTTCAGTCTGCAGTGAGACACATGTTAAGATTTTATGTTCACAAATTACTATGCTCATTAAGTACAAGAGAATTGTTGTTTTGTTGTCATAGCCAGTTCCATGAAAGGTACCGTTTTATTTTGTGGATTGACTGTTTTAGCAGTCATGTTAATGAAACTTGTTAATTTATTTGTATGTGCCTCTGTCTAGCTTGTTGTATTAACAAAACTGGAAAACTATAGATCTTAAAACGGAGGCTACGTTACTACCATGTTTTGTAACATATTGTACTTTGATGTCACATTTTTTTTGTTACCTAACAACTTATCAAGGTGTTTTTCTATTGCAAAATATTCAGCACCATGTTGTAATGTCTCCTAGTATTTGAATGTGTGTGCTTGTTCTCTGCAGAATATGGATCTCATTTAAGTACAAGACACCAGCATTTCTTGTACCGATTCCATGTATTTCCTAGCGATCTTGGCATTGTTGCAAACCATTGTAATGTTTACTGAACAAGCTTTGTGTTGCCAAATATAGATCACTTGTGACTTCTTGGGCTTGCTCATCGAAATTTAGTATGTTAGTGTAAATGATTCATTATAGATGACACTAGCTCTAATTTCCCTCCAGTTAAACACTGAGAAGGTTCTGTAGGATAGTTCTGCAGTCATGTGCACTGCCATGCACACGAGGCTGAAAATGGCACATCTTGAAAAACACGGCAGTTTCTGTGGAAAATCTTCACGCACTTGAAAGTAGAGAACATATGTTTTTATCTTAAATGTTGTGTTTTTTGTCTGTCTGGTACTAACGTAATCCAGATATTCCTGTCCGCCTCTGTTTCCTTTCCTAATTTCCACAGTGGACAGACCCAGTATTTTAGGTCTATGAATACTTAAAGACGAGGGCCTTGTGGCTGTTGTGATTTTTCACCCAAACCCTTTGACGCACCTGTAAGTTATTTTCTCTGTAACCTTTGTCAAAGTTTACCTTTTGAATTTTTTGCCCTTGTATAAATTTAATTTTGCTTTTTCCTTATTTTCGCTAACCTTCTTTTGCCGTTCACTATATCTATCAGAACATTCACCTAGTATAGCGTGGGATGGTTGCATAGCCTCTACTCCTTGCAACAAGTAACTGGGTGTAAACTTTGTCGTGTTCAACGTTGTATTGTGGTGGAACACAATAAACTCTAAATACTGATCTCAGTTTTTCGAATCATCGTATGCACATGCAGTTAACTGTATTTCTAATGTTTTGTTTACCAACTGTACTAATCCATTACAGCACGGGTTATATGAGGTTGTTTTTAACTTTAAGTAACGTGACACAAGTTTGTTATTAAAAGATGTTCCTCTTTCTGTTATGATTTTCTCTGGGCATCCATATCGTAAAATTAACTTCATAATAAAATCTGTAATTGTAACTGCGTCTATGACTTTGACTGCCTTGGCTACTACATAATGCGACAGAAATCGGTCCTAACTAATATGTACGTATTAAACATATTTTTACACTACTAGTGTAAGCCTCTTTTCTCCCATTGGCATATGTACCTTATAATGTATTTCTCTATTTTGTATAATGCCATATCTCTTAGCAAATTTTTTATATTTAGGTTCTGTTAGTTCTGGTGTTGTTAGCACTACCTTAAGTTTGTTGACATATGAATCTTTTGAATATTTGCGTAAAGAGGGTGATTTCATCACAGTTTCGTCCTGACCGTAATTATAGACTTGAGTTTCCTCTTGTTTTCCAACGTTATTATATTCTTGCTCATGGTTGAAAACAGTTTTATACCATATTTCATTACTTATACACTCCATAAGTTACCTTACTTCTATTATGGGCTGTATACTGCTGTATCTAAATTTTTCTACAGTACCTATTCAAATTATTTTGATAGCGACTTGAAATATCTCTACAACAGTTTTTACAATGGCATTTAAGGGTATGTCTTGACTTTCCTTTATGCTTGAGAGAGCTTTTTGTTTTTCTTACCCTTTATCCTGTTTATCTTTAAAATACTCTTTAATTTCTCCCCAGTTTGCATTACCATATTTGTAAAGGCTGCCTTGTATTTCATCTCCTTTTTCAACATTTTGAAATATACCCTCTGCTAATGTCTGAAATACGTTTTTTGTTTTTTTGTATTGTTCCCTTAATTTTATAAGTTTTTCCGTTTACTACAATGTCTACAACTTTTGTAGCACCTTTAGCTGGTACTCAACTTAGTGCATCTGGCAGTATATTTGCCATATCTTTTACTATTCTAGCATAAGAGTCATAGTCTACTAATGCTATGGCCATTTTTTGGAATACCTAAATTATTCTCTGCCATACTTTTAAGATACCTTAAACTGGCATGATCTGTTCCTGTAGTAAATTTACGTCCGTTTAGGAATCACCTAAAATAAGTACAAAAACACTTTATTGCACTTAGCTCCCTCTCTGTTGTTGACCATTTAGTTTCATTTGCTGATAGTTTTTTAGATTGAAATGCTATCATGTGTTTTTTTTTCATTTGTTTAATCGACCCAAGTTTTTCCGGGTCTGTTTTTATGCCCTCTTTTGTATATAGTTTCCTAATATTTTTTATTTTAGTCTACGCAAACGAACACTTAAGTCTATTTATTTTCACAGTGAACTGTCTGACACTTCATTCTATTTATTTTCACAGTGAACTGTCTTGAGCCTTTCAAAAATTTTCCTAATTTTATCAATATGAATTTCGAATGTATCCCCTAATATAAACAGAATGTAAATGTAAGCTAGAGCTATATTCTAATAATATCGACCTAGCAGTGTGACAATGAATTCCTGGAAGTTTTGTGGAGAAGTACTTAGCCCCATTAGCATCCTCCTGTATTGGTATAAACCATTCCCGTCTACTGTGAATGCTAGTTTATGCCTGCCCTGTTCTCTTACTGGTATTGTCTAAAACCTTGAAAACAGGTCTAATGAGGCTATGTATTTAAAATTTTGCAATGCATTTAATATATCATTAATTATTTGCAGAAGGCATATAACTTTTTGTAAAGAGTGTTTAAAAGCCAGAAATCAACTATCGATCTCATCCAACCATTTTTATTTTTCACAACTAAGCTTGGATCTGTGTTTGGTGATTGCGATGGCTCAGTAATGCCTGCTTGTTACATTTGATCAATTTGTTCAGCTAACTCTTCTCTAATCTTTGGACTTATCCTGTACGGCCTTGAATCAAGTGGCTTTTCTGATAAGATGTCTAATTTCATTTTGAAATTCCTCGCTTCTGTTAAATCCATCATACTGTCTGCGGACCTATCTTTATAGTCCCTAGTCAAATTTAGTATTTTTTTGTGTACTATTTAAGTCTTTGATTGTCTGATCCTTTATACTAATAACCTCACCTGCTGCTATACTTTCAATCCTATTTAAACAATATTCTGTTATTCCTGTGTCTTTCTGTGCACTACTACTGTCTGCCAATAACACTTGCAAAATTTTATGTTGTCTTTGTTGTTAATAAATGATTTAAGAAAATATATTACTGTGTATTTCTTAAAGAAGTCACACCCAATAATCACGTCAACCTTAGGATTATCAATTATGAGGAACTCTTGTGGATATGTATTTCCTAATATACCTAGCTTCAGCTCTGTGTTGTACCTCTGTCCTTTTATGTCCTCCATTGTGCCTATCAGTTTAAATTGCTTTTGAACTGGTAATCATTTTTGTGTTGTAACAACTGTAGTTGCAATACAACTCCTACTGCAATCCTTGCCTGAAAGAGTATGGTTTGTTTTGCTGATGCCAACCTCCTTTCAGAGGCATGTTCAGTTTGTTCTTGTGCCAACCGTGTTGCTTTCCACGCTCATAATGGGCTGTGGCTTCACTGTTGCTTACACAGTTGTAGGCCGAATGTTTATTGGAATTACTTGAATATCCATGAAATGTGTGTTCTAAATTTAAATTGTTGATTTGGAAACAATTGACATTCCCAACTGTAATGTCCACTATAAAAACTTAATGCACATGTTTGCTTCACGGTCCGATTTTATGTTTATCCTTCCTCTGTGACTTGGCAATTTCGTCATGGTTATTGGCTACACTCTGATTTCTGATTTCACCTTTTGTTTTTGTGACTGTGCACTTTTCTTAACTTCAGAACCTACCTTACCCCTTGACTGTGTTTGTTGTTTTGGTTTTGCGCAACTGTTACTTCGCCGTTCGGATGCTTTGCTGGTATTTAATATATTATGTTTTGTGCTTGCAAAATTTGGTTTTGCAAAGAAAATTTGTGCTCTAATTCTGGTTTTTTTTGTTGTTGTAGTTATTATTATTATTATTATTATTATTATTGTCTTTATAATATCCTATTCTCTCTGTGGTAGAAACACATCCACTTTCTGGCCTAGCATTCTTATGTGGTATGTTTGCGTAAGATGCTCTCACACTTATATTGTCCTTATTGTGTTCTGTATTACTAGGGCTATAATCAGTTATAATCAGACTAATTTTTCAAATTGTAGCTGTTTTCAAATTGTAGCTGGAGTCCTGTTTGGAACTGCTGGTATCCTATTCAGGGTCCGAACTTCTGTATTCAGAATCCAGTTTGGAACTGTTATACTCAGTTTCCATGTCTGAAACACTATATTCAGATTTCAGTTCAGAACTGTTGTTCTCAGATTCCTCGCTACTGTTATAGCTGTCTGGTTCAGAACTACTTTATTCATAATGTTCTCTGCATGATACTGAAGTATCATCATTTATGCCAAAGTCTGTGCCTTCCGCATTCTGCGTGCAGATTTAATAAACTCTACCCCCTCTCACCCAGTTTCTTGACTTCTAATAACCCTTTCCTTTTGTAACTAGCTGTGTTGTTTTCATTTTTGTCCCTACTTTTCCTGTGGTATCTATCTGACTTTTCCCAATTGTCCTTAATTTTTTTCACTTGTCCTCTGACTTTTTGAATTATCAGATTTATTTTTGCGGCTACCTGGTTGTGTTTCATTCTGTTTAATTACTGCAGGGCATGAACTGTATCTATGAAAATTTTTTGACATATCTCTCATATTTTGATAGCTGCCATTTCTCTACTGGTTGTAACTTCCTTCACATCTGTATCGTGTGTCATAATTTCAATCACTGTCTTCTCTGCCATGCTTCCTACACCTATCACCTTGGTACTTATTACCCTGAACAGAGTTACTATTATTTGTTCTGACCTCTTTTTCCATTTTAATTTTCCTTAATTTCTCTTTTATGTGTTTTCTATTTGATTTTCTAACTTACTCTGCTTGTGATTCACTTGCAGTTCCTGAGCACTCTGATTTTAACATCTTATACCTAACTCTGCTATACTCAAATTTCTTTTTAGCTGCTCTAAGGTGTTGTTTTCTTATTCTATAATCTTATCCACTATCAATGGCAACAAGGATTTCTAGGGCATCTCTATATTTCTGATTCTCTCGTAGTTGAGTTGTATTTTTGCTTGTAATGTAGCATATCTTCTAAATGAGACTTTCAACTCTCACCTATTTTCTATCTCTTTGTGTAAAAGTTCCTTGATTTCTCTAGTGTATCCATAGGTGTAAATGTTTTATTTTAGCCTGTCGACTACTTCTACCCATGTAACATCATATTCCTGTCTTTCCTGTACCAAATTTTCAAAACACCTTTTTGCAGTATTTTTGTGATATAACTTAAGTCTCCTACATTGCTCTCCATCATTTCAATTGCTGATTTCTAGAGCTGCCTAACAATTGTCTAAAAATTGTTCAATATCTTCATCTGCCCTACCAAAAAATACTGGAATTTTGTATTCTTGCTGAACAACTACTCTAACTGGGTCATTTACTGCCCCACTGATACTTGTGTCTTTTCTTAATCTAAAATTTGTGTATTTACATATTACTACTTTGGGGTGTGAGGTGTGTTCTAAGCTGACTGACAATTTACCTATATCATCATAGTAATTTGCTTCTTCCTGATCCTGAAGCAAACCTTTCTGTACTATTTTTCTACTAAGCCTCGAGCCAATCTTATACTGGTACTGTTTAATTTACTTAATAAATTGGGATTCCCTTATAATAACCTATCAACCTTATTTATAAGTCTGTTCAAATTATGGCCAGGGTCAGCACACCTATTTGCAAGTTCACGCTCTACGTCTGCGAGGTATAATGTTACTGCCTCAAACAGTTTTTTCGCTGAGGCAATAAAAGCAGTATCTTTTTTGTCGCTGATGTATGGAACGGTTACTGTTTTGCCTACAGTGCACGTTATTGACAGTGATGTGCTGCTATAAATTTTAGTTAAGATTGTAACTCATCTGTATAATTAACCCAACATTCTTGACTACAGCTGCTGCTTACTAAACAACACAACACTATTTCTACATAGGGCAAGTGGTGAAGGATAAAAATATTGAGAATGATTATGAAGTCAGTTTTCTTCGTAAAAGCAACAAAATGGCAAATAAGTTCATAAAACCTCAAATCGAAGACAGAGCAGCAGTTAACGATTCTCAAATACGATGTGTTCTTTCATAACCCACACATTATGGGCAGACAAAGAGACAAAATGGTTGTCTTTCTTTTGATGTTGAGTTTTCATGTTTGAATATTAAGTAAGTGACTTGAAAAAAAGGCCTTCAAAGGACAGACATTTAACTTAATTTTGCTGTGATGTGTACATATCTTGAAGTAGTGTCAAAATGTGTTTCTACTGTGTTATTGTATTCACAGAAATAATGTTTCTTTGTGCCCCTTAATGCGATGGTTTGGAAAATATTACTTTGCTAAACTGTTAGTGGCCTTAACTTCAATTTTTTTTTGTTTTTTTTTAATTTGATAACCTATTCATGTACATATGTTGCAAAAATTTTATGTTAATATTCATGCATAAAACTTTGTTCTTTTCAGCTTTGTAACTTTTTTGTTTCATTGTGCCCCCAACTACCGGACACCGCCATAAACCTGTCCAAATAATAATGACAATGAGTAATTATTACTTGATAATTATGATTTACTAATGTGATAGGACACATTGTTGAATTTTTTCTATTCAATTCCAATAACAGTGCAAAAAAAAAATTAAACTTAAGTAGAATAACAGCTATCGAATGTATCTTCCATAACATTTATGTCCATTTTGATAAGAAAAAATATTCCCTCATTTGTGACTGAAAATAAATTTTGCTTATCCTAACAAATTATATAAAAAACTTAAAAATAAATAAAAAAAATATTTACCTTATAAAACACAACTATTTTAAAAATCTCTTACCTATTTTAAACAAAAAAACTAGTTTTGCAGCTTTTTTGTGCCTAACTATTCCTTAACGTACATTTCACACTGTTGGACATTTAGTTGAATTTCCAAAAAGGTGTTATGCTTCTCAAAACTACACAATAAATAAATGTTCTATAAAAATATCATTTTCGAGACTTGCTGCAGTTATAGGCATGATCTGGCGCTACCTAGCATGAAGTTCAACTCATTCCGGCAGATTAAAATCATACCTATATATGAAAGGAGTAACAGGACATATAGTAATTGCTTGATTTAAATGCACCTGTAAAAAATTATAGTGCTTAGAATGCGATTAGGTATTGTGTAAAAGAAAACTACTTAAATAAAAAAATGGATTTAAATAAAAAAAATTGGATTTTAATAAAAAAATCTGATTAATTTGATTGTAAAAAAAAATCATGATTTTTATATACCCTGAAAAAAAGCTTATACCATATTATTTGAGACTAAAGTCCTATGAAAAGTATACAGGCCTACATGTAAACAAGAGGAATAGAGAAGAAAAATTAATAGCGAGCTCAACTCAAGGACATCTACAGCAGTGCAGATGTGATTATTGAAATAAATTGCAGACCAATCCGGTAGGCTGGACATTTACTAAGAAGAGAAGAAGGAATGTTGGCTAAAGGAGATAATGAAAAGTAATCCTGAAAGATGAAACCCCTTGGCAGACCGAGACAGAGATGGAGTCATGTAAAAGCTGGTGTGGAGAAGATTGAAGCTGCTGTAGGAGGTGCAGAAGGACCAGTCAAGATGGAGGAGATTAGTTGCACCGCTAAATATCAACTTGGAAATAAATGACTCTGGTAGTAAGAATAAATAAGTAAAGAGAGTAAGGTTGGTAATACCAATGTGATTATTAATGATTTTTTTATTTTGACTGTATTATTCTTTAAAGAGGAACTGATTACAACATTACCTGTCATTGGTGTCATGGAGGATAAACTGCTTGAAATGTTGCAAATGGATCAAGACTTGACAATCAACAATTTTGTTTAACTGATCTGGCATTCCTAACTAATGTGGCAACAGCAGCAACTAGTGTGATCCCAGTCGGGCACCGTTGAGGTGCTCCAGCAAAACGTACGTGAGCAGGACAAAAATTGGGACAAGATAATGAGTAAATTATGCCACAGCAAAGCTGGCAGACAAGGGAGTGCATTCAAATATTTTAGATGAGGGGATACACAAGTACACCAGCAGTCAAAGTGTCCGGCAAACTGAGCCAAGGGCTATATTTGTGGGCGTAAGGGGCAATTTGGTAGATGCTTTAGCCAAGAAGACATCTGCTAATTAAAGAAGGGAGCAGCGAATACCTCAAGACCTTCCCACACACCAAGAATTCAACACACAGACAACTACTATTATATGGGTAGAAGTGGCACTGGCAATTTGTTCAGACCCATGTTTAGTACAACTGACAGCATCCAGGACACTGGCCACCTTCAAAATTAATATGGATGGTGATGTGTCTGTCGTCGGGGCACCTTGGGCCTACCAGTAAGACATAAGGAACAAAATCTTATTGATGTGCTAGAGACAATGTTGCCACCTTCGTCACACAAGTATAATGAAAATAAGCATGATGTTTTCATAGCAAATGGCAAACAAGTTCTCCTGGTGGTTTGGTCAGTGATATTACCAATAAACCAAAACCAATTAGTGAACTAAACTGTCTTCTCATCTACAGCACAGGAAGAGAGAAATATATATTTTGCTCGTAAACAAACAAACTGCCAAGGCCGACAACTGCTGTACACAAAAGCTCACAATCCTTAGATAATTGCACATGTAAGGTACAATTGATTTTTCAAATTCATTTTGAATTGCTATGTTCAAAATTTGTACATTATACATTTTCAGGCTGTTTACCTTAGTGTGATAACATTAGGAGTTGAGTTCTTAACACAAATATTATTGAATTATTTTAATTTTTATCCCTATTTATTTTATTAAATGTCATGTTGCATAATTTAAGTGACGTTAATTGGAAATATATGTTTACCTAAAAGTGACTTAAATTTTTTTTAGTATTGCATTTTCCAAAATTTATTTATATTTTTTTGAAATTATATGTAATGACATAATGTAATTTAAATAGTAATTTTATTTAGTATAGGCCAAAAATATTGTTTAATTCAGTCAATTATTAAGAAATTAAGGGTTTGACTTAGCTGATAGCTGACTAATTCGGCGACAACTCAGAAGACTCGGGGCATGTAGGATTCACTGTGTTTAATGACCAGTGTTATTACGTAAATGCTCTTCCACTTCTTGTTGGTCAGAGGAATGTCTGATGCATTACAGAAATACATAACTTATGTTTTTGTAGGTTTATTCCTGGTGTATAAAAACACAAACAACAATATCAAATGCACATTATGAGGCTGCTGCGAGCAACACATTTTGATGTATAGCATATGGACTGTTTTTTACACTAATGTTAAACAGTTTTGAATATAAATTATACTGAAGTCACTACATATTATCTGGCTGCAAAGTGTAAATTAGGTACTACCACGTGGTGTTGAGAATTGAAGTTATTAAGCCTGCAGCAAAGTTTTAAATTGTATATTTTCAGCTCAGATAATTATAATAGTTATGCTGTGAGAAATTAGTGAATGTTTAATAGATATTGTCATTTGACAGAATTACGAGTAAGTATAAGCATGAAGACTCTCTGAGATGGTACATGTGACAGTCTTAAACACTCCCAATCAAGTAGCTGAGGCTAACTCTCTCATGTTCAGTACTGAACAGAAGAATAAGCACCCGTGTGATCGTGCAACGAACTGCGTGCTTGTAGAAATTACGTTCGTAACATGCACAAAACAGTATTATAATTTCCATTAAATATAATCTGTACCTGTATCGGATATAGCGCAGTTCTCAATGTGGCCCACTAGTTGCCATTATATGGTAATGCCGAGATTGATGTGGTATCTATACACACTAGTCTCCAGTATGAACATACACCATCCATAAATATCTGTCTTTCATCATCCATGTGTTATATTAATACCGGTAATATAATTAATTACTTAGACACATGTGACTGTTGAAACTTAAGCGGGCCATATTCGGTACAGGTACCTTATTTAATATCTGATGTGTGAAAATACTTATATTTACATTTTATTAGTACATATGCCTGAAAATTTAAACATAACAATTTACAATGCTTAATCATTTACATAACATAGATGAATTCACTTTGACTAGTGATTGTAAGATCTATTTTTGTGACATGTTTTGACAAATAAAGGATTGGCCGAGGCCTGTAGTCATTCTCTGTTTTGATAGCTAGGTGCAGACTCATTGCATTTACTGGCATATCACTCCACTTAGGTACATGAATATTTTCAGCACTGTGCTTTACATTATATTTAAGTGATTTTGGGGGAGAGGTTGTGAATTTCCATCTTATGCAGCGTGTAGGGACAAGGGTTTCAGGCTTTGGCTGTAATGCCGTAATATATACGTCAAATCCCCCCCCCCCCCAATGGAAAACCAAGTGTGACATAGAGCCCACTACCTTGTTATGCGCCCAGTGAGTAGAGCAGTAGTGATATCTGCTTTGCGGGGTGTCAGAGATGCAGCTTGTAAACGAGGCCATCTCTGATGTCATGCATCTGGTTTTGGCATGGCAGGAAGGTTATGTCACCTACCACCATGTTATCCTATGAAAAATCAGTTGCTAGGTCTGGCATGGTCATCTGTGCAGCACTGAAAGGGGAATTTATGGTGCTAAACCATAGTTATTTCACAAGATGTTCTAAGGGTTCATAGATGGTCTGATTCCAGTGTCATGGGTGGGTTTCAGAGACAGAGAATTTGTTCACTTTGACACCAAATTAAACATTGTAGTTGTTGACACAATGGTCTGTTCATATTCTTCAGTGGTGATTGATTCTGCCTATGCTGGACAGTTATCCATTCTTCTGGTAAAAAGGGTGTGTTAGGTAGCATTTGTTATGCTGGCTACCCAGGCAAGTCCATAGTTTCAGTGGGGGTAGTAGGTGGGTGGTTGTAATTCATCCCGTATTAGAATTTGTATGTGGGTGTTGGTGACATTGAATAATATTTCTATTTGGTAAATTAATTTTTGTTATGTTAACATTTAAAGGTTGGTAACTCTATTTCGTAGAGTTCTTAAGTTGAGTCACTCACCTGTAAAAATCGTCATGTATGACGAGGTCTGTGCAGTTGGTTTATAGTAAAAGGAAGTGTGTTTATTTCAACAGTTTCTTTTATTACAAAGTGCCTAACCTTATCAGATTATGGGCCCAGACATGTACAAAGAGATGCTCTTGCGGGTAATTTGTTATTACATAATACGTCGCTTGTTGACGGAAGAATGTCTTGTCGGACGTGTGAATAACGGGTCATAAATTAAAAGTTAAATTGGACACAAACGGAACTTACGTGAGTGCAGTGGAGATTCACCTAATCAAGTTGAAGGGGGAATCCAACTGGAATATTTGGAAATTCCAAATACTTGTTGCAGCAGAAGCAAAGGAATTTCTTGATGTCATGACGTGTGTGGTTAAACTGTCGGCTGAAGAAGGTAAGACTAGAGATAGTTGGAAAGTGAAGGACTTCAAGGCTAAAGAATTAATAGTTACTATAATGGAGGAAGAAATCATTAAATTCATATTTTGAATTGTAAAACTGCTGTCGAAATGTGGAATAAACTGTTGTCGGTATATGAGCAGAAATCAGGGACATCAATTCATTTACTCCATGACCAGTTCTTTCGTTTTCAGTACGAATGGAAAGGGATGGCAATTCATATCTCGTCTATAATGGATATTGTGACAAAACTAAAAATACTTGGAGAAGAGATTTCAGATCTTCAAGTTATTACGAAAATACTAATGTCTCTTCCAAAGGATTTTAGGCATTTTGTATCCTCATGGGAATCTGTTGAGCCTGGTAGACAAACGCTAAATTAATTGACGTCTCATATTAATTTTGAGGAAATTAGGTTAAATGGTTTACCTAGTTCCCAAAATCAAGCCTTTGTAGCCTTTCAGAGAACTTGCACTACATGCAACAAAAGTAATCATACAACAGAAAAATGTTTTAAAAATAAGAATTATAAGGCATCTAGTAAAAAGCCATTGACATGTTATTTTTGTAATAAGCCTGGTCACCTTAAAAAGGACTGCCGTTTGTATTTAAGTAAAAGCAAGGGCACAAATTTCAATAAAGAAAAGTCAACACAAGACAAGGTTTACAAAAATACCTTTGTTAGCATAGCAAATGTTACTAGTGAGGCACTGAAAAATTTTATTTAGATAGTGGTACCAGTGAGCACATGTCTCATCACTAAGATTAGTTTACAAATCTTAGAGAATGCTGTAAAACAGTAAACATAGGACATGGAAGGCAATTTAAAGCATTAGCTATGGATGACATTAACATTGTATGCTATGTAGCTGACAAAGAAATACCATGTGTATTGAAAGATGCTTTTTGGGTACCAGATTTTAAAATGAACCGGTAGTCTCTCAAACTTTAGCTAAAGGACATGTTTTAATAGCAGAGGGAAACAACTGTAAATTAATTAGGAAAAATAAAGTCATGGCAGAAGCAGAATTAGGTGGAAAAGTTTTTGTGGTAAAATTGAAGGTTCAGAAAACTTAAGCAGAAGCACTTGTTGTGTAACTAAGAAAGAACACATTGACTCATGTCATAGAAAATTTGCTCATTAGAATATTAAGCATGTGGTAGACATCCTATCGAAACTTAATATTGAATACAATGTGGATAATGACAAGCCATTTTCTTGTGAATCTTGTATTCAAGGAAAACAGCATTGTTTACCTTTTCAACCAAGTACTACAAGAACAGAATAAGTATGGGAGATTTTGCATATTGATTTATGTGGTCCTTTTGAAACAGCAAGTTTTGGTGGATCAAAGTATTTCCTGTTAGTGAAGGGTGATTATTTACACTTCAGATTTTGTTTCTTTGTTGAACAAAAGTCAGATGTTCCTGAGCTAATAAAAGGATGTATACAAATGGCTGAAAGTGATACAAGTAAGAGAGTGAAAGCTATATGATCTGATAATGGGACAAATGTACTCAATAAACAAATGAAAGATTTTCCGTCAACAGCAGGAATTATGCATCAACTATCAGCTCCATATTGTCCAGAGCAGAATGGACGTGTAGAGAGGAACATGAGAACTATAATGGAAGCTTCAAGAACTATGTTATTTGAGTCTGGATTGGATAAATGTTTTTGGGCGGAGGCAGTTCGTACCGCTGTCTATACAATACATTTGACAGGAACAAGCTCTATCAAAGAAAAAACTCATGAGATATGGTTTAAGAAGAGCATAAACATTTATCATTTTGGGGAATTTGGATCAAAGGTATTTGTTCATATCCCTGACCAAAAGAGAAGAAAGCTGGATCCTAAAGGACAGGAAGGAATCTTTGTAGGTTATGAGATTGATTCAAAAGCATATAGAATTTGTTTTCCAGATTAAAGAAAGGTAGTAACAGCTTGAAATGTCATTTTCACTTCAGAGAAACCTAATCATAAAGAAGTCTCAATTCCCAGCACAAAAGAAATACAAGTGATCAATGAAGAACTGGATAAGTTTACAGCTGATGTAAATGGGTGTGAAAGAAAAGCTGAAGAAATAGGAAGTCCAGATACATCAGACAAAAATGAAAATTGTGATTTCCATGGATTTCATCCAGAAGATATTTTATGTCGTCAGGAACTATCCTTCTCTGATGAAGAAAATCCTACAACAGAAGTGGACACAGTTCAAGATCATTCGCAAGTGTCTAGAAACTTAAGACCAAGGGAAAGTATTACAATGCCATCTAAGTATAATAATGCTATTAAAAAGAATGAAACATGGATCAAAGTAAAGCTACCAGTAGGAAAGAAAACCATAGATACAAAGTGAGTTTTTTGTAGGAAGCAAAAAGAAAACAAAATTGAATTCAAGGCTCGTCTTGTTGCCCGTGGTTTTCAAGAAGAGAACAATTTTGATTTTCATGACATTTTTGCACCAGTGGCAAAACTTCCCACTCTTAGAAACATGCTAGCTGTTGCTGTAAACATGGATATGAGAATGCATCAAATGGATGTAAAAAATGCATTTTTACATGGGAAAATTGAAGACGAAATTTACTTGAAGAAACCAGAAGGAATGGATGAAGATGGAATGGTTCCGTTGCTAAAAAAAATTCTTGTATGGGTTGAAAAGGTCTCCTAAAAATTGGAATTCAACATTTAATGTATTTATGCTGCATGAAGGTTTTACAAGATCTAAAGCAGATTATTGCCTGTATGTTAAAAACTTTGGAGGGGAGTTAATCTACACTTTGATTTATGCGGATGATGTATTAATTTTTTGCCAAGATTTGAAACTTATTGAAACCTTAACAGGAAAATTAAAATTTTTTTTATGAAGGATTATGGAAACAAGATAAATTATTTAGGGTTAAACATTATTCAAGATTTGTCAAGAGGCATAATTGAAATTGGTCAAAGTGATTATTTAAAATTAGTACTTGAAAGGTTCGGTATGACAAATTGCAGACCGACATCAACTCCTGTGGATTCAAAATGTAAAATGAGTGATCCTGTACAAGTGAATGAAGGGTTAGGAAACAAATGTAGAAGCATCATTGGATCATTGTTGTATGCATTTATGGGAACTAGACCTGATTTGGCATTTTCTTTAAACTTTGCCAGTAGATGGCAAAGTCAACCAAGTGAAAATCTACTTATATTTCTCAAACGGATTTTGAGATACGTTAAAGGGACTGTAAACCTCAAACTATTATATAGCAAAAATCCTGAGACTCCAACTGTAGAAGGCTTTGTTGACTCTGATTATGCAGGTTATCCAATAGATAGAAAGTCAACAACTGGCTTTCTGTTTAAAGTTATGGGATGTAGTGTTTCGTGGAAATCATCAAAACAGAAGTGTGTAAGTTTATCATCAACTGAAGCTGAGTATATCGCGTTGAGCAGTGCAGTTAGTGAAGTTTGTTGGATCAAGAATATACTCCAGGACATTGGAATACCACTGACGTTTCCAATAACCATAAATGAAGATAATCAAGCAGCCATCTATGTTGCCGGGAATCCAGTATCTCATCATTGAATGAAACATATAGATACAAGATACCATTTTTACTAGAGAAAGTGGAATGTGGACTAGTTGATCTGAAATATATAAGTACTAAAGAACAGATTACAGACAATTTAACTAAAGCAGTTTCTAAAGTTCTTCTTGATATGTTTTGTAAATCTGTAGGACAGGTTTAGTTTTTCTTAGTATGGAATGCATTTATAAATATGTTTTCAATAGTGGAGGGTGTTGGTGACATTGAATAATATTTCTATTTGGTAAATTTGTTTTTGTCATGTTAACTTTTAAAGGTTGGTAACTCTATTTCGTAGAGTTTTTTTTTTTTTTTTGGGTCTGTCATAAAGTTATAAGTTGAGTCGCTCACTAGTAAAAATCATCATGTATGACGAGGTCTGTTCCGTTGGTTTATAGTAAAAGGAAGTGTGTTTATTTCAACAGTTTCTTTTATTACAAAGTGCCTAACCTTATCAGTGGGCTATGTGTAGGTCATCCCTGTGTACCTTTGTTTGTCTCATTCCCCTTGTACGATGTAGTTTGTTGCTCGTAAGTTCCTTTGTACACTCGCTGGTCCAGACCATCTTGGTGCTACACCAGCACAAAAGTTTTTGAAATTTGTCTGATAGGTGGTGTCTCATATATACTTGTTCACCCAGCGTTAAGGGGATAAATGTTGTGTCAGTCATTTGTGTCATCCCATCCTGGTACACGTCCTGGTTTACTAGGGCATTCTGTACTTTGGCAGCTTCCTTTTTATGTGCTCTACTTCTCTGTGTGCACTAATTTTTCTGGACATGTTAGCTCTACCAGTATTATAACCACAGATGTCACACCTGTTACATAGCTTATACATTGTCTTAGACAAATACGTATTTCCGTTACATGTGTGTTCCACTGTTGGTGGTCTTTCTGTCAATTGTAAGACACTGTCCTCTTCTAATTTATTCTCTCCACTGGGTTTGCACGTGGGTGGTAAATAGTTGTTATAGCTCATATGATGTTCATCTGTTGGCAGTACTGTTTTCATTTCATCATTATGAACTGCCAAACTGCCTGCCGTTATCAAAAATAATTGTGTGGGGATAACTCCATTGCTGGAAAAAGTAATTCATCATTACATTACAAATTGTTGCTGCCGTGATATTTTCCTCTGGGAATGCTTCCATCAGTTTTCTCAGTGTACCTATAACCACTGTAAAGAAAATTGGCACTTTTAGGGACTGAGATTTACTGTCTCATTATGTCAATTAGAGGTTTATGTGGATGTTGTTCTTTCTCGTCTATTTGTCTTGCTATATATGTTTGCAGTGTTGATGTGTTCTGGTGTAATCATGTGTGTCATTTGCTATTCCCAGCCATTAAATTAAGATACTTGCCTCCTTTTCTGTTCTGCTTGTGGTTATCCCTCCTGTTCATAATTGAGTGTATATAGGGACATGCTCTTCCTTGCTTCAGGTACATACATATGCCACTGGCCCTCTTTGCATGATGCTGTGGCTTGTATCACTTCACTAGTATTCTCACATGTGCTTTTGCCTTGTGTACACACTTGCCTCGCTTATGTGCTGTCAGGGTGACTTCACTAATGTTCGTGCTTCTTGGCTCTCCAGGTCATGCTATTTGATGTGAAACCTCTTGTTGTTAATAATGAAGATTTGTTGGGTTGGGCTTGCACTGAGATGCTCAATTATTTCAGTGTTCTCGGGTGCAAACATGCTTGTATTTGCAATCTTCTACATCTGTTCACATAAAATGAATCTGGATGTTTTGACAGTTTGTCCAGTAACCTGCTATCCCTTCTGGTCACATGTCCAGTAGTGAAGTCAAACAATAATAGTTTCATCGCCACACAACTAACCAGTTTCCTATTTCTGACTTGCATTGATTCTAGCATTGTTAATCTGTTTTTTAGGATTTTTGAATCATTGAAGGTCTAATAGTGATCTTTGTTCACCTTTGTTCAAAGAGTATAGGCCTAAGGCATTTGTGCTTGTTGCAGTGGTGGTGGAGTCATGTTGGGCAGAACTTCGCACTTCTGTAGTCTATCATAACTTTCACACCATCGTCTGTTAACTGATAAGAGTTTTTCCAGAGCCAATTATACTTGTATCCACTTGAACATGTAGCCTCTTGTTGCCCATGTGTGAGCAAATTTGGCAATTCGAGTATTGTTAGTTTAGTGGCAAAAAAGTTTGTTGACACACATTCTGCCAGCAGAATCTCTACTTTGGAGATAACATGTTCTTGTTTGATGTGTTAATTTATACAAATTAAGGTACATTCTTAACATCTAGTTCAAAGCTGAATGTACTTCTTTAATTTTTTACACATATGTTGGTGTTTTATCCAAGAAACTTTTGCTAGGTGGTTGGTGTGGTTGTAATTCACTTCTTTCTAGCCCACGAAGCTAACGTGTCATGTGTGGCCTTCCCAAGTATAAGATTGTGTCGTGGTTGCAAGTAGATGTGCTGCTACAAATTCTCTGTTAAATCTTCTACTATTCTCTCGGCCATAGTGCTCAGAACTGAACTCTGAAAATAACATAGGCGAACTCTGAATAAACCACAATTGACTTCAATTCTTTATCTTACACAATTGTTAGTTTGGAATGAAAAGAGTCTCTCATGCCATCTTCTGCATCATTTATAGACACTGGAAAGTTATCAATGAAAATAAAAAAAGATAGATAAAACTGTAACAACTTGTGCATGGCGCGCAGGCTGTGTGCCGCATGTGTGAACAGCCCGGCAATGCGAGATTATCTCCATGCAAAATAGTGGCAAATGAAGCCACCTTATAGCGAACATCACGACAAAATATATTATATTACACCGTCACAAATCCGCAAAATATGTGTTTATACACGTAGTCCGTCTGGTACCTACTTACCAAATGTACGGAAAACGAACAAATGAAAATAAAACATTAGTGTCATGACTCAACTGAAAGCCATAAATATATATATTTAAGATCTTTAATATTAAAGTTAACTATTTTGCTGCAGGGTAAACAATTTTAACTATGCCAATATAGTGCAAACAATAAAAAAATTTGTTTTTTTGCAAATATTTTATTTTTGGTTAATTTCAAGTGAGAAAATCATGTACCTAGTGTTTACAGAGTCATTTAATTCTGTATTCAACTAAGGTCGAAAGTTGCATAGTAGCAATATTTGGTATATTCGAGTATAGTCAAATGTCGCAGCGAAAGAGTTAAGCCAATTAAGAGACAAGGTGGTGCACGCTGAAAATCAGTCATGTGTGGGAATAAGCCGCAAATAGGCTTAAACCGTCCACAAACGCGTACTTGTATGCTATCAGCGCGCAGTTAGATCGTATATAACGCAGGGAGCCGGATATCGGCAGTCAGTTGGCAGCGAGCCTTCGTAGAGTGAGGGTGTACTTCACTTCGCTGTGCGCTATGACATCTAGCGGCCACCGCTTGAACCACCTTAAATGTAGCTTTTTCTTTTGGTCTTCTCTGCTTCGCCCTTCTCATCGCTCGGACTCTCCCTACTCGGACTAAACAAACGGCCAGGGGAGGGGGGAAAGAGGCGAAGAGTGTGGGTAGTGAGATTACTTATCTCTAAAAGTCTCACATGCACCACGAGTGACGCGGCGTGGCTAGGGACATATCAACACACACAGCCCAAACCTCTGGACCTAGACACACGAAACTTTCAATTTGACTTCCCCTCACGCCGTGAACACAAAACAAGAAGGAATTTTTTCTAAATTCGGAATTAAAGTGGTGACAGGAAGTAAATGAGTTTTGCGAGATTATGTTTTTTTTTTTGCTTCAAAATATAGTGTATTCATATACATACTACAATATTTTTAGATTTTTTTCAAATTTCTAAATAAAGGGTGAAAAGCTTAAAATGTATTTTAAACAAATAATTTTCAACCTGCTGAGATATCTAATTGATTCTTACAAGCTTTCGTAAATACTTAAAAAAAAAAACCTTCTTTCATTGTGTTTTTTCCTCAAAATTTTACCCAAAAGGCCATTAAGAAATGTAATGTGTTTCCAAATAATTCTCGGTGATTCGTGAACCCATGGAGATAATGAGATTATTTTTTAATAGGATTGTAGCTTACGTGACAAGTTATTTAATTTTTTCCCCCCTGAAATCTGACATCAGGTTTGTAAATGGAAGTAAAATGTTCCAGAATTCCGGCAAAATGAGCATGGCTATGGATTAATAGTTCAAAAGATGTTACTCTTCGTCATTGGATTTATGAAAACACCTTTTGGTTTTGGATCCCATACACACAAGAATTCTAATGACATGTCTTGGTGTTATCTGGTATTATGTAAGTCTGCAGTGAGGGAGATTTATAACATCCCTTGTAATAGATTGCGACAGGAAATTTCTCTGATATTTTGCACTCACACGTTAGTAGCAGAACATGTTTATATTTGAAGCATATGACAAAGTTGTGAAATGTTTAAAGCATAAAGGACGCAGCCGCCACGGGACAAGCTTAGAGCCGGTGAGGGGTGACATGAGCTGGATACAGAGCAGTGCCTATATGAGGACGGGAGAAACGGGAGATTTGCCTAATGAAACACTACAATCCAACCAGCCGGGAATCGAACCGGAGTTACTATAATGTTGTTCAATTTTGACAGAACACCTGCAGATGTCGTCGTCTCAAATATTTCCTTAATTTTTTTTGTACAAAAAATTATAGCCGAGGACTAAACGACGGTAACTGCTGATACACAACTATTAGGGAATGTACCCTGTTTACTTTAACATTTTAAGAATAGGTACTAAAATTTTGTTAAATTTTTAACAACAGTAACGGATGAAGCCGCAGCCGGGAAGGTAGTTATATTTAACTGGTTTTCAGACAGTCCAACTTTTTCATATTTTAGGATTTCATAAAGTGTCAATGCTATAATAATTATGTACTTCGTGTACATATTAGGTAAGCACGATAAAACACTCCTTTTTGGTAGCTAAATACAAATTCCATATCCAAAATGCCAGCATACGTTTATATGTTTTCGTACTGAAATATTCGCCGTCGCAGTATGTCATGCATGTATTTTAACGTCTTTAGGAAAGTACCTAAACTGCGAAATTATTTCAGTTTACAATGACAAAACTAAGCATCTTTAAAATATATAATGGTAATACATTTGAAATTTGTTTCGTAAGACCACTTCCAATAGGAACAGTTCTATCGCGTCACTTTGTCACTTTTTAATAACGAGCTGGCACAAATTTTTGTTTCCTCTTGAACCTTGTACTTGGTGTGGCGAAACAAACTACAACACGGAATAAAATTAGTTACATCACACATGTGTTTTATTGATAACAAATACATTGCAGTTCATCCAGCCGTCTATTTTTAATGAACATGGCCCAACATAACATAGTCCAAAACATAATATAATTCAATACAAATTTTTTTACTTCAGTTACAATACATATATAATTATTTATTCATCTGGGTTAACTTTATTTTACTGGATCATTTACGACGGTATAAATATAATTACTACGTGAGTTTAGCAACTGAAAAAGATACTAAAATTTTACTGGTAAAAAGGAATTTTTGCGTTTGTCGCTTACACAGCATTCGGGCGTGACTTCCCATTGTGAAACATTTAAAAATTCAACATTTAACCAAGACTGAAATTTAACAATATTGAAATATACCCTAAACCTGTTCATTTTCTTCGAGCAGGATAGTGTAAAAATTAAATATTTTCAATGAAAACTTTTCTCCTAAAGCCCAGATGTTTCTGAAAAGTAAAGCCTGAAACACAACCCTACAAATTAAAATCACTAGACATTAACATTCATAAGTATTACTATTTTATAAGTAGGGTAAAGGTTGTTACAAATATAAAGCAAGCAAAGTACATCGAAATATAACAGCACTAAGCATTTTCACAGAAAAATCACTGGATCTTGCAAGCAACTTGATTGTAACTAAATGTAATTTCTTGGTCCTGTAATAATCATACAGTTATATTGTCTCATAAAAATTCATACATCTTTTAAACATTAAAAAAGACATTTTACAACCATAGATAAATATGATTAACAATCAACATAGCATTATGTAAGTAATTGTTATTTGATTCAAATGTTTATCCAATAAGTTTGACACTACAAAGTAAACAAATAATCTCATATAATCTCACTAACCTAAGGGTATTGTTTTATATGTTTAATCACAACACAATTTGAATTTGGAGAAAGACAAATAAGTTTTACTTCG
>PNEQ01011265.1:0-27082 GCA_003012365.1 Medauroidea extradentata | reverse complement strand
TCGCACATAAAGTATTTGGAATCAATATGTTTTCCTTTCTTGAACATACTAGTCAGACATTTCAGCAAAAATCAAACAAATGTGAGTTTACGGAATGCTATTTACTACTGTTATTCTTGTCCTCTTTACTTTTTTGTTCAGTCTGTGCATTTTTTATGTATGTCGGGTTTCTACAACGCAGTCCTCGAGTATGCCAGGAATCGGCATTTTCTGGCAAAGAACATTCATAATTAAATCTATGTAATTTGGGTACCATATTTGCTTCCCGAAAGTTTTCGTCTCATATCACTATTTTAAGTTCAGTGCCTAAGTCGCAATGAATAACAAGTATGCATGTATTTCAATGTGCTGTGTTTAACTGCCCCTGTATTTCATAGTTAAAAGGATGTGTTGTGTTTATTTTTTTTGTTGTCGTTATAAAAATAATTATTCTAGGTGAATACCAACAAAATATTTTGTGCCCACTAGCAAATTTTTTTACGTGTGGATAAAAAAAATACCTTTTTCTGTGCGTCAAAGAACGCAGTTCTAAGTGGCGCTTGCATACAGTGTTGCCAAAGTGTGTGGTATTCCACAAAATATATGGAATTAGGAAATGGTTTGTAAATTTAGCATGGAGTGAATAGCTGTGTGAGATATGTGGGGAACATGCTGTTGAAAAATATAATTCTTATTTATAATTTATGAATGTAGTGTTAAATGTGAAATAATTCAAGAATTATAACTGAATGTGAAAGTGGATGCTTGAAATCAAAATCTCAGAAACAATTGCCATGTCCTGGTGATGGTGCTCGTGACCCGCGTTTGGTTATGATAAGAGGTGTCGATGCTCTGTCTCTTACGTGATTAATTTTGGAGGATTGGGTTCGTATTAAGTAATGTTGTAGTATGCCTGGCTAGCTCTAATTGAAATAAAAAACAGAGGAGTTTCTTTTTAAATCGGCCTAAGGGACTCACGCACTGCGGGTTGCGTCACGAGAGGTAGATACTTATAGTTTCTTTCTATGTAAAGAATAGGCGTTTCCTCCGGCGGCTTTTGCTTGGTCACGACGTTAATTTTGTTGCAAGTACCGGCCGCGATCACCCGAAAAGTCCACCCTCCGGTGACCCCGAGCTTGCTGTCCACCATCCTTACAAACCCGACGACGAAGATCCCGACACTTGTCCTCCGGAGCTCACACACACCCGGCTCGTCTTAAGATTCCATTCCATCTCTGCGTCGCGACTTTTTCTTAGTGCCTCGCGTCTCTCATCTTTGCTCTCCTGGGCGGCGTCCCCTTCCCGCCCCACCAGACTCATGGGGGCGGGTAGGTTCCCCCGACCAATTAGAGCGAAGCCCTGGCCCGAACATTGCGTGCGTCCCTTGTGGAAGCCTCCATATTTATTTAAAATCAAATTAAACATGAGCACATTCTCTCAGCAATTACGAATAAAACACTTAGCCTAATTACTACTTGCTATCTTCAATTAATATAATTCTAGTTCCAATTACGTATGTTACACGGGGTCTGTTAGGGGAGGGGAAAAGGAGAAGAAATGTGTAGGCGAGAGAGAAAGAGAGGGGATTGTATGGCACGGAGACAGGGGGAGGTCGGGCGCCCCCCTTCTAGGACAGCATGTGGTACGGCCCACTTATCAACTACTCTATTGTCGCCAGACCGGCGGACAGTTATCACTCTTAAAAACTATAATCATTATACATAAAATTATCTTAATGTTACTAGCATATTTGAGTCTGTGACATTCCACAGGTTAAAACAGATACCAGACATGATACCTCTGTGATAATATTAGTAATAGTCATATTTTATAGTGTTTTTATACTGGCCTATCATAGGATCCCACAGACCCCTCACAATCAATACTGAAGTTAAAATGGATGGCAATATGTTACATATGACAATAAAGGCCCCTTCGTTACAATCAATCATCATAATTAAACTGAACTACATTAATTTCTATATATAAAAGTACCAATAAAATAGGGCCGTCACACAATATATTCCAAAAATTTATTCTGTTGAACTCATCGTACATAGGTGAGCACGGCGCGTAAGGAAAAGGCCTGTGCGCTGGAGGAAGGAGGAGAGGAGGGAACTAAAACAGTGACAGCGAAAATTTTGGGATCATTGGATGTGTGTAAAATGGTTACATAGTTTGAACACCATTTGTTTTGTTTTATGCTTCTTATGTTTGCGGCTGAAAGAGATGGCCATCGGGTGTTCAGAAAAGAGGTTTGGTTTGTTACGGAAGAGCTTAATAAAGGTAAAGTTGTTTTTTTTGTTTTTAATGGGGAAAGGTGCCCGAGGACAGGGTACCGTAATCCGAGTGCAAACATCTGATTGGCCGTCCATAGGCACCTGCATATCCTGAAGGATGACATGAAATCCTGCAATAGAGAAGTGATTAATGAGAAATGCAGGGGAAACAGGAGATTCTCGAGAAAACCCGCCGGCCAAAGGAAACTCCACTCACGTTTTTCCCCGTGCGAAAAATCAGTGACCGATCCCACCGAGGATCGAACCCGTATCGCCTTGGTAGGAGTCAAGTGGTCTGACCACTCGGACACCGCGGACCCAAAAAAAAAAGGGAATAAACTTAAGGAGGGGGCGATAAGGTAAGTCGTTGCAGTTGTTTCTCTGCCTAATTGTATGGAATTTAGTTGTGTTTGTGGAATTTGGAATGGCTGGATTGGCAACACTGAGCATATGCACGGAGGTAGCTAAAGTGACGAACATTTTTAAATGTGGGAACTAATTTGGTTCATATCGCTTATTAATTAATATTTCAGCATTTTTGTTAATTTATTTGTAAACAGCAAATTATACTTCAAAAACGTTATCCTCAAAATGCATATAGGCACTTCACTAATTTAGGCTATAAGCCATGGTTTTTTCATTGTGTAGAAATTAGTTCCGAACATATACAATGTTTCGTTCGTAAAGAATACCTCCCAGTACAATATATATTTTTTTAAATATTTGCAGAGCCACAAAAATAGTTGAAACAATAATAATGTACTGCAATTTATAGTCGTCTTATTCTACTTTTTACTGTTAAGTTCCCCAGATTTCTAACTATATGCTAGAGTAGTTAATTTGAAAATACAATTAATGAACTTTAGAGAACAAAACACACCAATGGTCTCGACTGCTACCTGGACGATGGGCTTTTATATTTTGTCATGTATAGGTAAAACATGGTATTTTTTGTATCAAATATTTGCTTTACTATCTGATCACACGTTTTAACACTAACTAAGAGCAAAACAAATCCTAAAACAAAAACCACTTTAGAATATTGCTGCATGATATGAAATTTTTGTATAATATATCTTCGTTACATTCTGAGTAAATTGTTAGCGGACACACCTGAGGAGCTACATAGAGTAGAGACACACGTCGTCATTTTACTACTTTATAAAATAACTTGTTACACTATGCATGTGACATACTTATCATTATTAATGTTGACATTAATTTTTTTATTAGAATGATGTTTATTTCTGATTTAGTTTTCCATGTTCGGTTTTAAATCAACACATTGTTGCAACGATGCAAATAAATATATGAAATGTATTATAATTGAATTTTTAAACATCAGTAAACTTCACGTACACGTCCACAATGCTGCGATGTACAAATGCATTTATCTTCTTTTAGCGCAGGCAGCGAAGTGACGTCTTGATCAGTCCACCGCCTCGAGTGAGTGAAGAGGTTTTGGTCAGCGCTTAACATCGTCTTCAGCGCTGGTGAGGGGTGATATGATGTGGGTATGTAGCAACCCCAGAATGAATGGACGGGGGAAACGGGAGATCCCCGAGAAAACCCGCCGACCAGTGGCATTGTCTGGCACGATTCCCACATGCAAAAATCCGGGGACCGGCCCCGCCGGGAATCGAATCTGTATCGCCTTTAGGAAGGCGAGGGGTCTGACCCCTCGGCCACCGCTGCCCCACCACCGCCTCGACTTTGCCTCCATCCTGCCACTCAGTCAAGACGCGCGCGATTACTCATCTATGTTCCTGTGCGGACAACAATGGCCATACTGTCATAGAAGTAATCTCATGACAACACGCACTTCTAGCTTCGTCAATAGACGTAAAATGTTTTTATGTACATAGTTTTGTGCGTAACTTATGCAGGGGCGGATCTCGACTTTTGTTTTGGAGGAGGTCACCGTTCCTAAAAATTAAAGTCGTGGAATTTGGGAGTCCTCCTCCGGGAAAAAACTGGGTTTTCAAGGAGCAAAATAGTGTTATTTAAGCATTTTACATACTTAAAAATATTAAATACTCGCTTACTGTTGCAATAGCGTGATTTCAATTTATATGTTTTGTTATTGTCTCCGGTATTTAATTCAAATTTTGACCTTGGGTTTGGAGAACGGGGTTATAACTCCTGTAACATTCCCCCTCCTTTTTCTGGATACGCCCCTGATCTCATGTTTAAAATCTTTGTTTTTCACGTGTTAACTTACTTTATTAATATTGGTCCGTATGCCAGATTAATTATAACAATTCTGTCAGTATTTATACCGAGTTATTATGAAAATAGTCGTAGTATTGTAATTGCGCTTGTAATCCACTGTCTATTAGATTTTAAAATGTGTTTGGTCTATGAGTTATTTTAAATGCGTGTAACTGGCTGCTGTGGTTCAGCGTGGCGAACAGATAGGTAACGGACGTGCGGCAGCTGCAAGACTGCTAGTGACATCATCCATCCACCCTCGGCCGGCTATCTACACAGCGCTCACGTTACCGAGGAAACCCCCCACCCCTCATCTAACCTTGACATCAACTCCAAGGTAGCCAGTGTATGCGCAGAAAGGAACGCCGCAGTCTCCCTTTTGTTCACATCACTCGTTCTCCCGTCTGTTATGTCCTGTAGTTTCGGCGTGGTGCAATGAGTTCACGCGGCTGCCAATAGATAGCATATCAGTACAGCACATATCGGGTTATATACTGACGCGCGACACACTACACGCTACACCTTTTTACTTTTTGGCCTCGTCAGTCTAAGGCCCTGACTGGTTGCCTATCATGTTTAAATTCTTCTTCTTATAGCAGTTAAGCTCTGTGTGCCCTGACTTGTGGCAATAACCACAGGTGGGAATGCGGCAAGCCTCTGTATTTTGATTATCTCACCCACGTTTTCCACAAGTGGCCTTACCCATCTTCCTACAATCCCTTGCAAAATGCCCTGGTTTACCAAAATGAAAACATTTTAATACCCTACATTCTCTCCGTATGTGGCCTAACTTTTCGCACGCAAAACACTTTAGGGATTCGCGCGAATTTCTTTAAACATAAGCAGAGGGACTTTGGCTGTCTGTTACTATACTCTGGCTAAAAGAACGCTTACTGCTAAGCATTTCATTTTGCTCCTCGTTTTCTGCAAACTGTATATCGCTTGATCGAGACTTGCAGGAGCCCTTGACAACACAAATCGTTGGATATTACCTCTTATCCCCTTCAAAAACTGCGCAAGTATGGTTTCTTGTAATACTTTTGCACGTACGCCTTCCTCATTCGCAGGGCCATGAGATATTGTCCCATTTCATACCAGCCTGAGACGTGTGGCATAGTCCCTAACTGTCTCACCCTGTCGTTGTACGCAATTAAAGAATTTATCAAACGAGGCTACTTTATTCTCTGTAATCTTAAAATGTTTCGTATGAAACTTTACGAATTCTCGCCACCGATCGCACAATCTCATTTGAGGGCTTGCTTTCAATACTGTAAGGGCTTTGCCCTTCAAGGGCAAGCGAGCACACATTACTTTTTCCGCATTTTTCCAGCCTACCGTGTCCGCAACATTATTTTTAGTGTCTATAAATGTTTCAACATCTTGTTGCGGCTTCGCCTCAGAACACTCTATAAATTGGAGCCACTGTACCAACTGTGGCATAACAACAGCCATTCTTAATTCGTCCGGATTAATTCCTGCACCAGGGGGCCCTACTAAGGAATCACCCCTTGCTTTAGTGTCCTCCTCTCGGTCAGTTAACATATCTATGCCTTTCAACCAACAGAACATATATGTTAAGGCTACAATAAAAAATTTTCTTACTCATTCACCTCTTAAATAACCTATCCCAGCACTATAATAGCCTATCCCACCGCTATAATAGCAGATCCCTCCGCTACAATAGCCAATCCCACCGCTGCCACCATCTTTGTCACGTGGCCGGCAGTCTATTATATAATTTAGAACGCCTTGGATGGAATACAGGGTCTTTTAACGTGCCGCTCAAAGACACGGGTAATTGCTGCCACCAGACAGTCGGGTAAAGGGGGACTGTCACCCCAAGCTGCACCTAAAGATGTTAAGAAGATGGTAGGTAGTACAGCACAGGCTTCTCTTCGGTTGAGCGTGGACCCGTAGTACTCGTCGATCTGGGCAAAATGATAACTAAGTGAGAGGGGAACAAATATACTTACTGTTTATATCTAAACACCTGAACCTAACTTTCTCTGTGTGTTGGCTCAGCAGAGGAGCTAGAGACACCAGAAAGTAGTGAACTGCATCGTTCACAATGATAACGACATCTAAATACAATCTTTTTCGATAGAGTATCATCATCACCTCCAACACTATGTTCCACAGTGGACTGACCACTCAAATACCACTGAGATTTAACAGTTGTGTGTCTATTACAATAAGGGGACCTCACAGAACTTGGGACGTCGGGTTGCCTATTCATTATAATGACATAAACGATATTTCAATAATCATCACACTTTACTACAGCAATTACCCTTTACACATAAATTTATCATACATATTCGTTAGTTTTTTTTTAGTATGAATCTACTATCCAATAAATTAATATCAAACACCATAAAATTTTATATCTAAATCTTACATTAAAATCTTTACATGGTTAGATTCTCTATACACTGCAACAGACGGTAACTTGTGGTACGGCAAGTTGTACTTATTATACAAAAGAAATCTTTACTTGGCATTAAATTTAACATCTCTAATGGTGCTCCATACAACCTTATAGAGGACCACTTTAATTCTTCCTCCTTTCGATATTAATTGCCGATTCCATGAACTAGAAATAAACTCCGTACTACTACAGGAGGGACATTGTATCTCGCCTAGGGTAGGACTTTCCATGCTATACAAATAAAAATTACTTTATAAAATTAAAGAGTTACTTACTTACTACCCGTAGGCGACCCATTTCGCTGGAGGTTGCTGCGAGACTACTTCATCAAGACTACCAACAGGACAACTCGAAGAAGACCACCCGAAGAAGAGCACCAAAATCAATTTCGCGAGGCTTATATAGCGAGCCATTGACGTCATTAGGCTACAACAATGGCTCGGTCTCGTTACCTGTGACCTCGGAACGGCCATGGACGTGCTTTTCCGCACGTCCTCCACTCAACTCTCTTTGTTTGCCTAGGTCTACAGCAGGTGTTAAAATTAGCATGGCTCCTAGCTTGCTCACGTTATAATTAACAATTCCTATGCAAGAGGGATTGCCTGCCGGCAACGTATCCTGTGGGTCGTCTCGCCATCGTTTCTGATTGGCGCTAAACGGCTGGCTAGAGTCTCTTGAAACTCTGTGTTGCGTGAATATTATTGCTACTGAAATTTCTATTGGAATACATAACAAATCAGATTTCTACATTTCTACACTTATTCTTGCCAACGGCTTACACCACCATCAGTGCAAATTATCCATTAACCTATAGACACGACTTTTAATATTTCCTAGACTGCAAAATAATAATTTGGGGCGCCTAGTACAGCCCCCTTCTACATTTCACGCGCCTTCTACATTCCTCGCACCTGCAGTGCTGAGTGTCAGCAGGTTTCATAGCTGAATAGATACCACTGCCTTACCTAAGGTCATGCACAAGCCAAGCCGGTAAATTAGGTGAATGATGCTTGGATCTGGATGCAGTTTCGTTCGTAGTACCAGCTTGGGTTGCAGTAAAGTGATGTTAGCTGCAGAGTCTACAAGGGTGACAGTGATGTGACCGTTCACCATGACAGTTAGGCACAGTAGGCATCTATTGTTTACTATACTTTTCTCATGAAAGTATGGTCACATTGACCCCTTGCTCAATGTTTTTATTAAGAAGTGCATGTGAACATAAAAATATAAAGTGAGTCTAGTACATTTATTATAAACCTGGAGCAGTCTTACATGGTACATTCCATTACATTTAAAGTTAAACTACAAAATTTTAACACCGTAAACAACCGCTTTAAAGTCGCTCAACAAATGATTCAACAGGGGCTTTACAAAACACTTTGATTTTAAAATAAAAAAAGAGTTTACAACCAATACAATCAGGCTCAGAGACATTGCAAGATTAAAATTTAGGGTACAGATTCTAAACATGAATTTAACAATTTAGCAACACGGTTTCCAACAATCATCATGTTTGGATATTTAAAACTTATACAACGTAAGTTATCATGAATCACACGAGGCATATTATCACAAGTAATTTACTCCATTATTCTGTGAAAGCATCGTCAACCTTAATAGCAATTCCCTAGTTTGTATTGGCGCGTGTGCTTTACACATTTGTAAACAACAAACATTAAGAACATTAAATGTGCCTTGCAAATTGAAATATTCATTGTGTTACGTAAGGACAATTTAAGATTTATGTGCGTCATGTTTGCGGGCTTCAACTTGTATACTACATCTAATCAGGTACAACGTAAATTTACTGTCCCACTAATTTTGGCAACTGAGCCACAATTACTTAGCATACCAACATGGGCACACCCAGTACACTGTAACGTCGGCCTTGCACATGCCGGCATCTGAACTCTCAAAAAATTGAATGTGCAATTAAATATACAAAGTGCTAATGTCCAAAAATTATATCTTTAAAGGCGGTGCCAAAAAGGAGTTTATAAGAAGGTTGTGCCCGTATCGTACACCACCGACATAATTGTACAATACAGACAGCTGTGAATCTAGGACAAGAAACAAATTTCTCGTGCCAAGGCACACACTTTCTTACTCCCACACCAAACAACCTATAAAGTGATGTAACATCTCACTCTGGGACTAGGTAAAGTAGTCTCTAGCAATTACTGAATTAAACTCGTGAAACTGTCAATTAAAGCTATATTTATTTAACCAGAAATTATACAGTATCATTAATTACAAAAGACGATCTAAATTACATGGCATTATACACATACAATTTAACAAACCAAAAATACATACCACATTGAAAAGTTAAATGGGCCGTCGAACATTTTGTGGCCGAAACGGCACTACATTACAAAAATGGAATTAATTACTAGAAAGTAGAAACAAAATGCGAAAGCTTAAGGATAAAGAGAAATTTTATCAAATCAAAGCTTACCTAAACAAATACCAGAAAACACAGGTGCCGCGTCAGCCACGAGTTGATCTGTAGAACCATCCTGGATGATGAGCTGAGGCAGAGTGCCCGGAGTCAAGTGCCGATGGCATGGACTAGCCGGCCAGGAGGGGAAGGGGAAAGGAGTGGGAAGGCACGAAGATGACCGAGGCCGCCCGAAGATAAACGAACGTATGACATCGGTAGAGAAGAGGGGGACTAATGAGTTCATTTGCGGGGGCTCGTAGGCGCACAATTCAAGTCTTTAGGTAGTCTTCTCAGAAACCAATATGGTCAGGAACACATAATATCACCAAGTCCTGAGGAATAAAATGTGGGTGAGCTAGCCCAGCTCAACTCCCCAACTCAAAATAATGCAACGGGACTCACAGACCTCAGGCTATGCCAGTTGCCACATGTGAGGATCCTATCTGGTTAGTTCATAAGTACGTCGAACAGGTATAGGCCTTCGGGATGAAAGCAGTTTACGAGCCTCTGCATCAAATCGAAAGTCCCCTTCATGGCTCGTGAAGAGTAGGTACCATCACGTGCCTCAAGGTTACAGGAAGAGAAGCAGTCCGAGCACATGCAACAATATCGAAATTATTAATATAAAAATCACAAAGCAGAATGCCCCTAAAAATACAGCGAAAAAAAAGGATTACGATATAATACCACAAAATATCTAAAACTGTAGGATTGAATGAATCCATAATAAAATACACTTTCCATTATCATACAAAATGTGATAAAGTAGCTTTTCATACAGTAAATTTCATCAAATATTTGTACAAAAGTCAATTTGACAGTTCACATTAAGACAAATTCTCACGCAGCAAATGAATATAGTACGAAGTATCCAACATATGTAAGGTACAATGTAGATATCAAAAATATAATCATAAATAAATAACACAATATTCATAAAAATCAGTAAAACACTATCAGTTATCAAGATGTACCAAGGTGCACCTTATATAATGTGTGCATTCATAACATATCATGGATCATATATCCTCTATCTTATATTGTCTATGTTATATCCTCTATGCTCTGTGCTCTATCCTCTGGAGGAAAAACACAAACTAACATCACAAAACACAGATGACCGGTCGCAACAAACACAACACTACCACTAATAAAACACCAATTACAACACATAACACTAAACACACAAACACACGTACGACACTCCACCTCACTACTAGTACATACAGGGATAGGGAACCGAGGATAACAACAGGGAAAGTGGATTCAGGGGAGTGGGCCCTGCCCCCCCCCCGCAGCCGAAATCCTCTTCTGTGTGCTGGCACCAAAGGATTGATGTGCCGCCTCTTGTATCTCTACTACCCTGCAACGCAACAACTTGCAAGGCGTTAGTCTTCCGGGTTATCCACTGCATGTTTCGAGTGGCTCCTGTGTGCTTTCCGCACGATACGCCTAGTGTTTGGATCTGCCAAAAGCACAGTATTCGATCCAAGCAATTTAACATCATCAGAGGGACCTGCAAAACGGGTGAGGAGCCTACTATCTAAATCTTCAGGACGAGAAGGAAGGCAAAAGGACTTAAAGTAGATAGACTGCCCAACCTGATAATCGGCCGGGACCCGGCCAGCATTATATCACACCTGAAGGCACGCCCGCTCGTCATACAGACGTGCCAACACATCGGCGGCCAGTCGCTCTCTAGTGACATCCAACATAAGAATGGCAGGTGATGGCACACCCCAAACATTTAACAATGGATGCAGAACATCTTGCCCCAAAACAATGCGAGCTGGACTATGTCCTGTCACTCCAGATACTGCAGAATTAAAGCCTAAGTTTATTAGGTCCAGGTCCTGGTCCCAATAATTCTGCTAGGAGTGGTAAAGAGCAGTTAAGGTACACTTCAAGTTCCTGTTATACCGCTCGACTCTATTTCCACAAGGGAAATATGGACTAGATGTAAATTGTGACCATCCCTATTGGAAGCACATGTCACAGAACTGAACTGAAACGATGTAAGATGCATTGTCCATTACTAAATTAACCGGAGGTCCAAACACTGACCACACCCGGTCGGAAAACACTCTCGTGATCTCTCTGCTCTTCAAAGACCTTAACACTATTAAGATGACGAAAAAGGAGAAAACATCCAACAATATCAGAATGTACGGGTTACCCTTGGTAGATATAACCAAAGGGCCAAACATGTCACAATGCACAATCTCCCAACTGTATGAAACGGAATCCACTGTGTAAAGTCCAACTCTAGAATTTTACACCGGTTTAGCGCGCACACACAAGTCACATCGCCGGATGTATGGACGCACATCTTTATCCATGGTGAGCCAATAGAAGCGTCCGCAAAGTTTCTTCAGCATACCTTGGCGTCCCAGATGACCTCCAAAGGGAAAATCATGATAGTAGGTTAGTAATTCAGCCCTTCAACAGTTCAGGAACCATCAGACGTTTTACGCTCTCTCAGCATACCACGTAGTACAGAAGTCCGTCTTTAACAACGTAAGGGAGTTGATCTCCGCATTGGATCGCTGCGACCAGATCACAACACACCGTATCAGAGGTCTGAGCTTCCTGAAGTCTCACGTAGAAACTCTGGCTGGTAGTAAGGGCAGCACTTAAGGTTCCGAAGGATGTAGGTCTAGAAGGCTCGACAACAAAATCGTCATGGTCATACATGCGCGACAGTGGCATTATCTGACCCTGGTACATGTTGGATAGCAAAACGGAATTGCATCAGTCAATAAGCCCATCGATATACTAACCAAAATCGTTAGCATGCCCCAACAACCACAAAACTGTTTATTTGTCAGTACATAGATCAAATTCCACGCCACTTAGAAAGGAGTCAAATTTGGCCGTCCCCCAAATGCACGCCAAGGCATCCTTGTCAAAAGAGCTCACCGACATTCACCGTCAGACAACGTACGCCTGGCGAAACCTACTGGACACAACGTGCCATCCCGCCACTGGCTCAATGCTGTACCGAGCGCAACACTGGAAGCATCCACATGAAGCACAAACCTTAGATCGAAATCAGCCATATGCAAAGATGGAGCATTAGCCAAAGCTGTCATCAGCTCAACAAAACTGAGATCCTGTTCTTTTCCCCACACAAAGGCTACATTCTTACGCTTCAGGGAATTTAACGGTGCTGCAAGCTCCGAAAAATGAGGAACAAAGCGGAAGTAATAACCCAACAGGCACAGGAAACGTGAAACCCCACAGACACTCTTCGGGCGCGGGAACTCAACATCAGGACGAACTCACTCAGGGTCCATAATCAAGCATCCTTCGGACACAACATACTCCAAGAATTTCACTGACGACGACGCCCATGTGACCTATCCAGGATAGACTGTAAGGCCGGCAGAGCGCAACCATGCTAAAACCATCCTCAAATGCCCCAAGTGCTCCTCGAAATTTCTGCTGTACACAATGATATTGTCTATGTAATTATAGACAAATTTAAACTCAAGGTCTGACAGTACGTGGTCAAGTACACGTGACAAAGCCTGCGTCCCAAACTTAGCAACCCATAGGAATGCAATTAAATTCAAAATGTGCCCAGTACTGCTGTGGTTTTATAAAAAATTAGCTCGCTTACTTTTGTGATGTCCATAGATAAGATAATATATCCGGTTTCTCATAGCAAACACAGAGCACAAATGTGTGACTGCATACCAAAATGTTATTTTGCTATACACGATGTCCTTCAAATGGGAAATGTGGGAAAAGCTAGAAATGTACTGGAATTGTACATATGTCATAAAGTTTCTGGGAGTTATCCTCAAAGTTTTATCCATTGTAACCATAGTGCATCGCCCCATATTCTCAAGGTCATAGCTTATCCAAGGACCGAGGTGGTGGAACCGTGTTGGTTACATTCGCCTCTTCAATTGGCTACATCCATACCAAACAAGAGTCTGCGCATGCGCCAACATTATTCTGCAGCAGAATCTTGGAGTTTCAGCGCCACAGATTCGTATTCTGCACATTCAAAAATTCACTAGGATAGAGTAAGTCAGCCAAAATTTTAATTTTAAGTTGTTTAAAGAACAAACCAAGTGAAGTTTACCCATTTTGAATGTCCACCTGACAGCCTTTTGAGCAAGGGTAAACGGCAGTTAGCAGACAAATCTCTCTATTTGGCGTGAAAAAATAATGTCAGTGGTAGACAACTAATACCACACAGTCATTTTCAAAAACTAACCTGTTGAAGTAGGGTAGGTTATTTCAGTCACATGACCAGCTTTTGTTGTACACTTAAAGAACTTTAAGAACGCCTGTAATGCTTTTCAGGATAAGTGGGAAGTTTATCCAGATGCCATCAGTTCAAATTAGAGCACGGGTAAATGTTACCCGGATTAAATTTCGAGCTCCTTAAACTTGGAATTTCGGATGACCTACCCTACTCTCGTGAATTTTCATAAGCACCTCTTGGTGAAACCTCTGCAAAAACACTAATTCAACGACCAACATTGCAATGACACTAACCAATCTGTGAGGCCTAACTGGTCTAGGGGCTCCGTGGCTAGGCAGGATCATGTACAAGTTCCCAAAAGATGGCAGCATTGTCACACTCCGGGATGCTTACATGAAAACAGAATAACAATTAGTAGAAAAATTTATATTTTTAATTTTTAAATATGTGATTTGATGCTCTTTCACGAAATGTTAGCTATATTTGATTAAATTATTCCTTTGCATGCATCCATGCAATTAACTCAGTTGATACACTTTTTCAATTCATAACTCGACTCTACTTTAACCTATTAAGTTTATGATATAACGAAGTGTTCAAGTTAATTAAATTTTGCAAATAAATTATAATGCACTTTATAAATATAGAAGAGCTGTAATAAGAAATATTTGGTAAGTTATCCAAAAGAAAGTTATAAAATTCAATATGGAGATGACACCTATCAACATTGAACTTTTTCATTCTCATTTCATTATGATTATAAACTTATCCACGCTGATGAGTACTACTGTCTTAAGTGAAAATGTGTACGTGTTAAATTAGTGTGAAAATTATACTAATTCGAAACACATTTTCCACTTTAATGGGACGTGACATGTTGTATTTTGCGCTGTAGATTAGGCCTATAGAAGCAGCATGTTTTCACTTTATTTTTTAAGTAATTGTTCACATGCAGTTAGGGTGTCGTTTGGCTCAAAATGCATATTAGCAAAATAAATACTATGTGGTAAAAGTCTTATATTTCTGTCAGGGCTTCTATCATTGATTTTTATATTTGGAGAGTGGAGGTCGAAATTTGGTCCTGCCATTTTGAATTAACAACTCTGTCATACAGACAAGTTTTTGACATTGGTGTGCGTATTTTTTCTTTACTACGCCTCTTTAGCAATATAAATTCGAGTGCTTGGGAGAGTATTTTGCAGACATACCACATAGTGATTTGCTGTGTGCGGTTGTACCTGCAGATATTTTTTTCCCAATTAGATAAATATGGTGTAGGATGATTTACTATGTTCTTTTCTTGCTGCAACTGAAAGAGCGCCTGAAGGAAATAAAAAATTACACAGCTACTGAGAAGCTATCTTAATTTCAAAACCAAAGCAGTGAAAAATAAGTTTACGTACAACTAAAGAAATGTGCACAAGCAGTGGCCGTGCGCTATTAAACCATTGACGCAGTTCATTGACCTCTCTTGCTGATGGTGTGCTGTAACCTATGAAAATATCTATTTCCACCACGTGTAATTTTTTCTGTCTAACATAAAACATAAGATTATTTCCTCTGCAGCACCAAGATTATTTCCTCTGCAGCACCTGTATTGGTTTTGGTTCCTGCACACATGAAACATAGGCATATGGTGAGTCATTACGTAATTTTTCTGCACTTTTGTTTTTTTTTTCCTTGTGCGAGAATTCTGAGGAAAATGCAGGAAAATGTGCAGGAAATATACTGGAAACTGGAAATGGAATCTGGCTGGACATTCTGCTATAGCACATTGTGCGTATATTTCAGCAATACACTCACAGCACATTGCAATTACAAGTGTCTGTTACAGAAGTTGGCTTTCTGCTGCTGCCGTCCCATGCATAAACACTTACTACATGTGTACTTCAAAATCCTGAATTATTTATGTATGGAAAAGTCCAGACTTTGCGGACATGTACACTGTTCACCTTTCCTGACCACATAATGCACTCTCATGCTTATAAAAGTACTCACTACATCCAATGTTTGCTGATTATGTTGACCTCGTTAAAAAGTGAAAGTTTCATACTCGGTAATCTTCACACTCACTGCTGCGCATCCAGGAATATGATTCCTTCAGACCTTCCAGGTCATGTAATGAATTTTTGTTAGCCAGAGAGAGACCAGGTGTATAACAGAATGACAAGCTTACTTTTCTTAAGATTTTCTACTCATGTATAGTATAGTATATAATATAGTATAGTAACATGTATAATTTCAGTCACGCTACAAGGCTGCTCTTAGGATGTTTTTTTGATTGATAGTGGGTGCAGAATTTGCAACACATATGTGTAACAATCTTTAATAAAAATTAATTAGAAGTCTTTATTTCTGTCTGGTGTTGCAAAGTTGAAACAAGCCACCACATGATCTCGTGACAGCAGTTACCTTATAAGCTGGTAGTGAAGTTTTTAAGTCTTCGTTCTTAGAGAAAACAGAATTATGATACGAAACATCAGTGTTATGTGTTTTTGGTTAAGCTTGAAAAAGTTCCAGAGAAATTCACTTTTACCAAAATAATGAATTAGTTAATAAAATCTTAAGTGAACTATTACAGCACATTGCTGTACACTGAATTTACATGGGGCGGGGAAGAGGTTGCAGTATCCTTTACTGCATGTTGGCCCAAGTTTCAAGCTTAAGCTTAATGTGTATGGAAGTACTAAGTAAATTACTTAACATAAAAAATATTTATATAAATGTTTGTGAGAATGTTGAGAAGTTTATTCTTTGTTTCTCTATGAATTTTGTTTATTATAGATGAAGCTGAAGTTACTGCTGCATCTGTTGTAACTGCGCCACTAAGGGATGAGCCAGAGTTGGTTTTACGAAGACAAACACTAATTTCTGAAGAGTCTGCAAGGAAACTACTACCCTCTGTTGTACAAAAGTCTCCGATTTTTGGTAAGTGCTTTAGAATAATGGTATTAAATTAAATTTTTTTTGCTAACTCTTTGAAATGTTTTTAATGTTATATTTCATTATGTTCAAAAATTAACATGTCTGTATAGTTAAAAATATTATTTTACTAAACATTACTTATAATATTGTAATACTGAAAAATTTCAAAACACATAACTTAACCTTACTCATTATTAGAAACAAAAGACTTTGCAAGACATACAAATATTTGTAATTGTATTTGCTATCACAAGTACTTGCAAAATAACTGAATAGGCATCTTCTGCATTTCAGACATGGCTTTCTCGAGTCCGCACGCACTACAACTGAGGTTACGTACTCTATTCCTGCCATATGTGTCACTGTCATATTTTTCGGCTTATACCCTTCAAAACTAGGTTGACATTAGTACCTATTCAACTAATATGCCTACACTATTGCCAATCCTACTATCAACCTATAACACTCTACCCCTCTAAGATTGTTAATGATACAAGATGCACATAGTGTACATGAAGACCAGAGCACGTAGTCATATATATTCTCACCTTGCTCTTCTCTGGAGCAGGAACTATCTTGCACTCTGTGGTGAGCTTTTCAGCCAATCTAAAGATTGAGGTAAATCAGTTGGTTTTTACCTATAATTAGAAAAATTTATGTATGTTAACACAATATACTGCTGTTCATTCTTCAGTACATTAATATTTTTTTGGTATTGGTTAAAAATAATTTGCCCGCATATTTGTATATTATATGATGAAATTTTTTTATATTATAATATTCGTTAAATATTCATGAAGACTAAAAGTGCATAACATTCTTATTCGTATTCATTTCATTATTCGTGAATATCAAGGAAAACTTATATTCGTTTCGTTAGGGAAAAATCCATATTCGCACAACTCTACTAATTGGTCACTATTACCAATTCAGCTAGCATCACTATCAGCAATCCTACTACTAATATATAACTATGGTAAAACTTTGTACACTTAAACCTGTTACAAATAAATATTGCTGGATCCATTACACAAAACACTGAAATCTCATAACTTATTTAATAGAGGTTTAGATTTTCTCATTATAACATCAGTGACTAGGTATTCCACCATTGTTTGTTACTTATTTGTCAGTATTTGTAAATAGTGTGCTGGAATTAACTGTTTTTAATCTAGTGTATGATTACAGATTTTGAAAAACCAGTATAGTTATGAGTACTCTTGATTCAAATATTAAGCATTAATAACTAGCATATTCTTTATAATTTGAAAAGGGGCGAGGTGTTATAAACAAGAAAATTAAAAAGTGTATGTTTGAAATACTATGCTTATTCTCCAAACAACATTTTTGAGGTGTGGTAAGTAGGCAATTACAACTCTCTTCTGTTCTCATTAAAAGTTGCTCCAATGTAACCATGCACTTTTCGACCATGTTTTATACAGCACCTGCACCCCAGCAGTATTTGTAATAGTCTTCCTATACTGATCCTTGAATGTGCCAAGTATGATATAATGATTTTTTTAATGTAACATAACTATTCCCTGAACTGGCTATTATAGAATTCACATACATTGTCAACTTTCAGTCCCCGTACACATTTGCCAAACTGTATCATTCAATAATTTACCACGTATTTTAAGTCGCTCAGTACCTCATTTTTTTATGCTTAAGGAATCTTACAAATTCAGAACAAAAGTTGTCATCCTTAAATAGAACAAAATACTTACAATGTCCATTAGAATGTTCAAGTATAGGCATATGCACGTCATAGTGATTTAACTCACTTGATTCATTTGCTCTTTCTGAGACATGCTCGAATGGTAGTTAATGTTTTCCCCATCTTATTCCATCACAGAGATTGTTCTGCATTAGACAACTTACTACAAGTGCTATTTTGTCGCAAGTGAAATCTCTGTTTATGTAATGTTGCTTGCTTGACTTTGGATGTTTACACTGTCAAGACTATATGCCCTACTTCCGTACAATTGTTACTAACAATTCTTTGTCTTGCTGTTCTTTATTTTTATGCTGTAAAAGCTGACTCTCGATCCTAAAAATCGGTAAGAATTGTTTCTTCATCTAACTATGTAGCTGTGAGGTTATGAATGGCCTGCCCACTTAGATATCTTGATGAACGTGCTTGACTAAAATTTTCGTACTTTTCTGGCAACAATCTCAGAGTTTTAGTGGTGATTGCTGTATCAGTTATACTTTCTCCCAATTCCATCATTAATTATGCCAGATGTTCCACTCTTGAACTGTATTTGACCACCACTTCATTTCCCATCATTTCAGTTTGTAAAAGTGTTCTAGCAATGTCACATGACTCCATTCCGACTTCTGTTGAACACTGAGTCAAGTTTTTCAAGTATCTGATATGATGTTTCACTGTTTTCAACCAGTGTGATTTGTGAAAAGTCAATAGCTGAAGTTAACACAAACATAGCATTTGTATCACTTGTCCATTGCTCTGACTCTCTCTCGTTTACGGGTTTCACCATATCTCCAATGGCAGAGTCATACAAACCTTTAGCTTTACATGTACACGTACCTTGAAATTTATAGTTTTTCACATCAAATTTCTTTATAGTACCTATGTCCAATTTTTCTACCATTTTGCCAGTTTATGATATTTACCCTACAATTTCTGATAATCTATTACTTACACTAGCATTTCTGCAACTGTGGGTCCATAACCTATGTACTAAATGGAAGATGTTTTTACTAATGCACACAACTGACTTTACATCTGTTTCATCTTCTTATAACCCAGTGCCATAAAAACATTCATTGTCTTACATCTTTGGCCTCATACCGACTCCACCTCTCTTTCAACTGTTTATTCTCTCTTATTTTGCCAACCTTACAGAGTGGTTCCATGTTTATATGCATGCAGTTATACTGTAAACTGGGTATACTTTGCACTAGAATGGATAGTCTTGCACCATCATAAATATTTATTTGTTGGACATTTGGTTAAGTGAATCTAGATTGTGGCTGAATAATTTTAAAAAGTTATATCCTGTGGTTATTTTCATTATTTGTCATTCAGCAGTCACAATCAGAATAAGGAAGCAGTTACGAAGGTCCAAGAATACCTATGCTGTTGCTTAGTGTACCTAGTTATGGTATGTTTAAAATTTTTACAGTCGTACGCACATTCGTGCATAATTATCTACATGAATGAGTGCACATGAGTATACAAACTTTCATTGAGTCGTGAATGTAAACGTCACCTTGGTCCGTAGTGTTGCGGTGTAATATTCAGGCATTTCATTTTAGGGAACAGAAAATAATTTCTTTGCTCGGATGCTGGTTATTTTTGTTTTTTCATTTTATTCTGCAGTGAAGATTTTATTTTTGTAATACAGTATGTTCAGCTTCATGCAATTTTCCTTTTTCATATCATTCATTTCATCTCGTTTTGTACTTACCATTTTCACATGTTCTGCATTTCACAATTCATCCCAAAATTTCTGTGTTACAAAGTTGCTTTGATACACCAGCCAATTTTTCAAATTATTGTTTACTATATATTTGCACCATAATTGCCCTCCCAGTGTAGGTACCAATTATTTTATGAAGTTACAAAGAATATATTTGTTTACTGAAGTTTGTTAGCTGGACTCCTGGCTGTAAAATTGCTGTAAATTGGTAACATAAACAATAACATTTTAAAGATTTCTTAATTTAATCATATTTGAAGGTAAACATTTTTATTTATTGTTGCTAGTGATTAGTGAATGTTGTTTAAAATATACACATCAGTAATTTCTTTTCACAGAAGAGAAGCAGAATGAAATGAGAACAAATTCACCTTTCAGTGAAGAAAGATATGAAAACATAAGTATAAAATACTTAGAGGTTCAACCAAGCACTGTTAAGGTGGATAATGAAAGCAATAGTGAAAATGAAGAGGAAGAAGAAGAAGAAAGCGGAGATGAAAAGGAAATAAAATATGATGTAAGTAATTTTAATATTTCTTAAGTGTGAATTGGTTTCTAATACTTGTGGTTGTTTCATGATCAATCATTATGTAAATACATGTAGAGTAACTTAAAGCCTTTTATTGTTTACATTCTTATGATACACGTAAAGTCAACATTGCAGAAATCAAGTAAAACACAATTTATTTTGTATGTACTTATAGCTTTAGTTAATACTAAATAATCATTAATAAAAGTACAAGAAACTAACTTAAGCATTACTTTAAGGTAAAAGCATAGGTAACCAACAATTTATATTGAGTGTATATAGTGATTGGTAAATTGACCATTGTATGGTTGCCATTTATTTGAACATGCTACCTCTGGTCCTTGTTTCATACACATACTAAGCAATGTTGTGTGCTCACATGCGAGCAATGTTGTATGCTGTCTAGTTTTTCCAACAGTATTCATTATATGCGCAGCATTCTGTCATTGTAGTATGTGAAAATCAAAAGGAATTTTTAATAAAAACACTTTCACCATCTCTTTTATTTACAGTGGAACCCCTAAATAACAATTTTCAAAAGGAAAACCGAAAGTGGTAATTCAAGAGAAAGTTTAACTGAGGAGAAAGTAAAATTTTACTAAAAAAAGCCATGAAAAATCAATATTCAGGTCAACACTTACTGTAATAAAATATCAGTACAACATTTATACTATATTTGTTTTTAATTAGTTGTAAGTTAAACTAATATTTCATGATTTAAAACTTTGGAAAAATACTTCATAACATTTAACAAGCAGCAATAACACAAACCAAGCTATGTGATGAGATTAAAAGTATACAAGCAAAATTAGTAAAGAAAGGACACCCAAATTCTTAAATTTTTCAAATTATCCTGCACTGTTAGTACAGAAGTAAGATGTATCTGTTTCTTTATCTGTCTGTAACAGAGCTAGATTACTGCCGATTACATTAGTGAAGCGGAAAAACACTTGGTATTGTTAAAGTAATGTTTGTGAATTCAAAATTTTTCCAGTTTAAAATTATTTTGTTAAATTTGATTTGTTTTTTTTTTTTTTTTTTTTGTATCTGTGTGGAACTGTATATTTTACCCTGGTTATAGTGTGTTATATCAGTTTCTATATTTTATGTCTTATTCCAAAAGTTATGTTCATGTGAATGTATATATGGTACATGAGTAAAATAAGGAATATTAGTGTCATTTAATTGTATTTATTTGCATAAAATACTTTTTAAAATTTGCATTGCTTATGTCATATGTGAATGTATTATACTGCGTACTTCATTAATAATGTTACAAGTTGGGGTTTAGGTACAGTTGGGGATGGAGGTCTTTGATAAAAGAAAGAAAAATAATAAAGCTAACCTAGTTTATTTACAGCTACCTATACAAAAAACCTATGTCTATAATGATTTATCACAATAGATATAAAACAAAACCAATAACTACTATCTATACGCAGATAAAAAAATTCATCTACATAAGTTCTCTGTATATGGAAAGGTTACTAGTCACTCACAATGGTGGACCCAATGAAAGAATACAGAGGAATCTTTTGTGGCCTAGAAACACCTTCTTCCTTCTACTTGTTGCGGTCCCACTCGCTGGACACCCTCGAACACTCGTCGCAACCCAATACTTCTCGTCACTATCACTTGAGCTCTCACCAGGCACCTGCCAGCCAAAAAAAACTCACCTCTCTGCCGCAGCTCCCCCTTATATACCTAATCCAACACCTCGAATTCTCTCGGCAAGTCTCTCATCTCCAACCTCCTGGAAAGGTTAAGCTTCAAAGTCAAGCATCACCCCGAGAGATAAAGAAGGGACAGGAATGTTCCAGATCACGATATCTCCCTCGGTTACCCGATGTTGAGTGCAGGTGGTCGCCACCGCACATGGGCGACACAATGTACGCCGGACCTCTTTGTTATTGCCGCTGCTATATCGGCTAACACTGCTCTCGGATTACAGCGGCGTGCAGGATGTTATCGTGGCGTAATACAATCCATGCAGCACACAAGGAGGTCTTTTAGCACTGCTGCCACTGTATTGTATTTCGCTGCTCTGCCAGACAGCCATGGTGCTAAGGAGTTGGTGGGAAGGGGGTGTCATAGCTCCACCACCACTGTATCATACTCACAGCCCAGCCAGACAGTTGCGACTCGCAACACTAATATCTTTTGATAGTTTGCTAAGGACTCGTCCCAGAGTTTATACAACATTTTTTAGAACAATTTTTTTCATTTTTTCACCCATAAACTGGAGCCAATATCAAAATATCTCTCCACAGTTTTGTGAAAAATGTTAGTTACTATGCTGCTTAGTTTGGGCAACTCAAAAAAACTATGTAGGTTTCACAAATCATCTAATTAACAATTATAATATTACATAATTTGTTGAAACAATACCTATGCGCTGTGTTTTGCTAAGAAATAATTTGGCTATGTACTAAACAACACTGGTAACATAACTTTGGAAGAGTTTCTCGATTTTGTCTCCCATTTAAGATTTCAAAAAATTCTAGAAAATTTGAGGACAAGATATATGTACATCTAAACATAAACTTAACCAGTCTTATTAGTACAAAAGCAAGTATATAATCCTACCACATTACATATCACACACAATTTTTTTTTGCCACCACTCATTCTGAAACACTACATTTTAAAGGCGTTTACAAATTAGCCATTTTATATCTCATATTACTGTGGGTATGAAAATTAATGAAAATATTATAAGCAGTCAAAATTTTCAAATGGTGTTACACAAAAAATACACTAATTTAATGAGTTTTGAAACTTGGACCACAAAATATAATGTTGTCGCCCTAACCATTACTCCACAAATGCGTCTACAGCTTTACCATGTTACAAAATGTCAAACATGTCCAATGTAAAAGAGCAATTTACTATTCTACCACTGTAAAACAGATTTGCTTACATTTCAATTTCTTTTCCACACCATTATGACGGCAGTATTTCAGTGAGAAACCACTAAAGTTCTATTATTTCATTTACTTTCATATAACCTGCCCATTTGCTTCAGGATCTCTCATGTGACTAACGAAATAACATTTGTTACGGTTTTAAAATTGTAAATCACAAACACGCCTATGCTTATACAAATTCTCTATCCTATATAAATAATTTTATTGGAATTTACAAATTTAATAATGCGAGAAATCGCTGAGAAGGAAAGGATGTTTGCATGCCGGCCTCTAGGCTGAGCAGACATGTGACACGGACCAATCAAAGCACGTTTTCAGATAGTCACATCGCCTCCGATTTTCATGAACTTGCTTTACTTCCCTTTACTAAACTAAAATGTTAAAACTGTAATTTGGTTTTCCTCATTTACTTACTAGTTGAAACCATAAAACATATTATTATAAAATTTAGCTGTCACAACACTTCGTGTATTTTTTCCCAGTTTTTCTAAGCAAATACTCGTGCTTTTACTGTCTAGTTTGAGCATTCAGTCTTACACTTTGATAACAATTTACTGTTAACAAACAGTGGCTCCAGAAACAATATTGTAGTTGTTCATCTTACAGACATTTCCGCACCATGCGAGATATGAAGCAATACTGCTGTCTGCTGCTGCTGTGACTAATAAAACATGGAGAAAAAAGGGAGAGAGATACAGCATGTGTAAGATTTGTGCTGCGCTAGATGTTTTGATTTCAGCCGCCATCTCATCCCGTGCTATATCATGTTGGCATATTTTAAACAAAAATTGTGTAACTGGGAATTTATGTGCGATGCATCTTACATAACTCGGCACCTACCTATATATACATACGTTAGTAAAATACATAAATTATCATTTAAGGTGTTATTGAATTAAAGTATTTTGAGCAAAGCAGGGTAGCTGCAAAACTAGCATTCTGCTTTGAAATCAAAATACAATCTCTGCAGGGAAGTAACAAAAACAAACAAAAATTAATAGAAATTGTGAGTTACTGAGAACTGAATCATTAAACACCACACACATCCAACTTTACTAGCTTGGATAAAGCACTGTTTTGTGGTTCAGACAACCAAGAGTTGAGGGGTTACCTGTGTCTTGTAACCTGGTAATGGAACTAGCATAACATTTCCCCAGGGTGTTAGAAATTAATCAAATGTATTTTGTGCTGTTTCAGAAAGGTTAAATTTTTATTAAGTGTTATCATGCACTGTTGTTTTGTTCTTCTACAAGGTTTTATCATGTGAAGTCTAATTTTTGTGTTTATTATAACAGTTATTCTTAATTTCGAACTACAACACCAGTTGCATTGTGTTATGGTTCAGGATAATTACCCTAGCCCATATATTAATACACCTCTCCTCATCTTGTATCGACCACTAATGAAAACGGGGACTATGATAGCCGAATGGTCAGACCATTTGCCTCCCACCAGGTCTCTCTGGGTTTAATTCCCAGCTTGGTTGGTCCCCTGATTTTCGCATGTAGGAATTGTGCCGGAGGGTGCCATTTAATGGTGGGTTTTCTTGGAGATATCCTGTTTCCCATGCCCCTTCATTCCGGTTCCGTTCCATTTCACCTCATCCCTCACCAGTGCTAAAGACCTTGATATTAAGCACTTACCAAAATCTTTCACAACACAAAAGCTTATTATTTAAAAATTATTGTGGTCATTTTATTTAATGTTATTTTTGCATGTAGTTAATCTGTCAAAAGTAAGATACTCCACCAATTTACTTGGCAAAATTTTATGAAGTCAGAAACGTGTAGCTCCTAAGTGCATTACCAATCTCCAACATTACCAGAAATAATTTAATTGATAAATATTTTAACTTTTGTTAAACCAAAATGTAAATGGAAACTGTCGACTCAAGCATTAATAGTAAGGCAGAATTTGTATGCTGTGTGTGTTAATACAGCAAAGGTCGCAGTTGATCTTACAAAAACTAATAGAGGACCTTCACTAAATTAAATTTTTTTTATTGCCATCCCTCCTCGCCTTTATTTTGTTAGAAGCCTGTACAATCAATGTCGATTGAGGTATGGTGTGACATGGTGATAGCCAGCTATGTACAAAGTCTCAAAATATTAGCTCTTTCCTCTCTCTGCAGTAATTATAAATTCTTACGTAAAATCAAGACTGTTAAGTAAAACTTCTAGAAAATTGTAGAACCTCGTAAAAGAACTCATTTTATTTATAATGTCGACTATTAAGTAAAACTTGTAAAAAATTTGAGAACCTCATAGAAGAACTCATTTTAACATAAAATGCAAATTTGAAAACCAAAAACTGATCTTAACTGACATTCTCAATCTATTTCGAGATTTAAAGAATTATAAAAGAAATTTAAATATAATTGCTGTCAAGAAACAGTCAAACTTTCATAATGTTACAATACTCCTTGGTTTGGGAAATATTTTGTGGGCTTCAGTCAAAACCAGAAATCTTATTAATCTGCCTTGCGAGAAGACCACCATCATTATGAAAGAATTACAGCACATCTTACTATTGCAGTATTCTTATTCACAGGTGTATATAGGGTATGGTGGGATGGCTTTTGCCATGGGTACGGTCTCAGAAGCAGTACATTTGCATGAATAATTTTCTTAATAAAATTTCAAATATTTGGTTTACACAGAGTTTCTAGACCTGCCATCATTATCGTTTCTGTGCTGCTAGGCCTTAAAAACAACAATAAGCTTTTGCATAAGTTTTGATTAGTAGCCTATATGTAATGTTCAAATATTCTGATATACAGCAGTAGAGAAAATACATTCCTTAATTAACTCCAATAATTGCACTGCAAGTTTGTACTGGTGGTAGTCATTTCACTTGGACAGATTAACTGCAAAGGGATGGAGAGGTAGTTAGCCTTGCTTTCATCTCTCCATGCTCCACAGAGCAGCTCACTGAAAGTTCTACGTGCTCTTATGTTTGTTGACAAAAGTGACCTATCACCTATGTTTATAAGTTATACATCAACTTATGCTTTATGTTGTAGTCTAATTTTTGTGTTGCAGACCTATGTTTCTATGAACTAACCTATTTCTGCCTGCCCAATCAGGGTATAGTAATTTAATACTTGTGGTAGGCAATAATGTGGCTAGATACACCATGGTTCATGTTATCCTTTTTATAGTAACCGTTATAGTATTTGTATCATTTATTTTCATATTGACTAAAACTATTATGCAATTTTGAACTGATTTTGTATAGTTAATAGTTCATCTCATTATAGCAAACGTCTACAGTATTCCTACCGTAAAAATTTCTTAAGAGATGGCTTCCTCCATTATAATTGAAAGAAAATATAACTGCTGATTACCTTCTTTAATCACACATGGTGCCCCTTGTTACATAATTTGTAATGTGTCTTGCAATGTGTAGATATATTTTTACATACACAAATGTTTCTGCAGTACATAATGACCATCACGAATACAAAGTAATGTCTCATTACCAATATAGTCCTGTTATTAATACAGTCGGCCCGCCTTATCCGCGGTATTTCGTGCCAGGAAATCCGCGGATACGCAAAAACCGCGTATATTCAAGACACCTTAAAATAAACTGCAAAAAATTACATGCAATTATTGGCTTGTGTTTCTTCCCTCTCTGTAATACTACTATATGTACAGATCGTTTAACACGTTCTGGAAGTACTCAATAACATTT